>NIVC01000064.1:0-57500 GCA_002269645.1 Macrostomum lignano | reverse complement strand
CCCAGTGGACAATGTTACCCAATGCACAATGATACCCAATGGACAAGATTACCCAATGGACAAGATTACCCAATTAACAATGTCACCCCATGCCAATAGACAATATTATCCAATGGACAAGGTACCCAATGGACAAGGATACCCAATGGAAAAGATTACCCATTGGACAATGTTACTCAATGGACAATGTTATCAATGGACAATGTCACCCAATAGACCAGGTACCCAATAGACAAGGTTACCCAATTGACAAGATTACCCAATGGACAAGATTACCCAATGGACAAGGATACCCAATGGACAAGGATACTCAATAGACAAGGATACCCAATGGACAAGGATACCCAATGGACAAGGATACCCAATGGACAAGGATACCCAATGGACAAGGTTACCCAGTGGACAAGGTTACCCAATGGACAAGATTACCCAATGGACAAGATTACCCAATGGACAAGATTACCCAATGGACAATGATACCCAATGGACAAGGTTACCCAATGGACAATGATACCCAATGGACAGGGTTACCCAATGGACAAGGTTACCCAATGGACAATGATACCCAATGGACAAGGATACCCAATGGACAATGTCACCCAATGGAAAAGATTACCCATTGGACAATGTTACTCAATGGACAATGTTATCAATGGACAATGTCACCCAATAGACCAGGTACCCAATAGACAAGGTTACCCAATGGACAAGATTACCCAATGGACAAGATTACCCAATGGACAAGGATACCCAATGGACAAGATTACCCAATGGACAAGGATACCCAATGGACAATGTTACCCAATGCACAATGATACCCAATGGACAAGATTACCCAATGGACAAGATTACCCAATTAACAATGTCACCCCATGCCAATAGACAATATTATCCAATGGACAAGGTACCCAATGGACAAGGATACCCAATGGACAATGTCACCCAATGGAAAAGATTACCCATTGGACAATGTTACTCAATGGACAATGTCACCCAATAGACCAGGTACCCAATAGACAAGGTTACCCAATGGACAAGATTACCCAATGGACAAGATTACCCAATGGACAAGGATACCCAATGGACAATGATACCCAATGGACAGGGTTACCCAATGGACAAGGTTACCCAATGGACAAGGTTACCCAATGGACAATGATACCCAATGGACAAGGATACCCAATGGACAAGATTACCCAATGGACAAGATTACCCAATGGACAAGATTACCCAATGGACAATGTCACCCAATGGAAAAGATTACCCATTGGACAATGTTACTCAATGGACAATGTTATCAATGGACAATGTCACCCAATAGACCAGGTACCCAATAGACAAGGTTACCCAATTGACAAGATTACCCAATGGACAAGATTACCCAATGGACAAGGATACCCAGTGGACAAGGTTACCCAATGGACAAGATTACCCAATGGACAAGGTTACCCAATGGACAAGGATACCCAATGGACAAGGATACCCAATGGACAAGGATACCCAATGGACAGGGATTCCCAATGGACAAGGATACCCAATGGACAAGGATACCCAATGGACAGGGATGCCCAATGGACAAGGATACTCAATGGACAATGTTACGCGGCAGACAAGTGTCTGCTGATTGCTCGCAGGGCTCAATAAATCTACTTATTTAGCTGCCCACTCACAACTTGCTGCCAAAAGCCGGAATGAGTCGCGCAACCCTGAATCCCGAACTGCTCTGGATCGGTGCAGAATATTGCTACAGGTTAAACCCGTTAGCCGACTCTTCCCCTAGCAACAATTTGTCCAGTGTAAATCAGCCTCGTCAGCATCAAAATATCCGACCAGTTGGTCAGCTAGAATCCGAATCTATGCCAGATAGTTGCTATGGCGACGACGCGGCTGAAGCGGCCACCTGTAGAGTCGCCGCTGCCGCTGTAAAATGCGACGAAATTGAGGAGCAACTATCCGGCTGTCAGATTGACAGCGACAATCGGACTGGCCGCTACCGGCTGCGACTGCCGATTCCGTCGGCGTTTCACAAATTTCTAATCGGTCGTCATGGCGACGCGAAACGACGCTTAGAAGCGGAAACTGGCGTAGAGTTGATAATTCCCCGAATGGGAGATACCGAGTCTCCCGTGCTGGCTCTGGGCAGGACTAAAGCTCAGCTGGCTTCGGCTAAAACTCGAATCGAATTGTTGCTAGCCGACGCGAGAGACCGGCTGCCAATTACGCATTTCTTATCCATCAGTTTGGCCGCGGAGTCGGTGAGGCATCGGTACGAGCAGTTCCGCGACAGCGCCTTGAAATGGTGCGGCGGAGATCGCGGCATTAACGATGGAGTGTTCCAGGGTGCCGCTAGGCTGCACGTGACCTGCGCTCCGCTGCTCCTGCTTACCAGCCAGGAGGTGGCCAGGGCCAAGCGGCTGCTGGACGAGTTTGGTCGGGACAGACTGCCCGAGCTGATGCGAGTGGATAGGTGCGAGATCTTGTCATTTTTAGATAGATAAGCAATATGCCATTTTTAGATAGATTAGCAATATGCCATTTTTAGATAGATTAGCAATATGCCTTTTTTAGATAGATTAGCAATATGCCTTTTTTAGATAGATTAGCAATATGCCTTTTTTAGATAGATTAGCAATATGCCATTTTTAGATAGATTAGCAGTATGCCATTTTTAGATAGATTAGCAATATGCCATTTTTAGATAGATTAGCAGTATGCCATTTTTAGATAGATTAGCAGTATGCCATTTTTAGATAGATAAGCAATATGCCATTTTTAGATAGATTAGCAATATGCCTTTTTTAGATAGATTAGCAATATGCCTTTTTTAGATAGATTAGCAATATGCCATTTTTAGATAGATTAGCAATATGCCATTTTTAGATAGATTAGCAGTATGCCATTTTTAGATAAATTAGCGATGCCATTTTCAGATAGATTAGCAATATGCCATTTTTAGATAAATTAGCGATGCCATTTTTAGATAGATTAGCAATATGCCATTTTTAGATAAATTAGCGATGCCATTTTCAGATAGATTAGCAATATGCCATTTTTAGATAAATTAGCGATGCCATTTTTAGATAGATTAGCAATATGCCATTTTAAAAGAGTGAATTTAAGCTACATCATTGACACACCTCGCATTGAAACATCCAGCGGCCCTCTAACCGTGAGCCTGAGCGGCCTAGAAATCATGAACGACGACACGAGTGACACTAAAGTGCTCTACGCTCAGCTGTGTGAGCCCACAGGCAGACTGCAGGCTATTGCTAATGCTCTGGCTGACCAGTTCCAGTCATTGGCCAGGGCCCAGCCAGGCAGGGAGGGGGTGAAACTGCACGTCACTCTGATGAATGCCAGGTGATCATTCATGCTTTATCAAAGCCCTCTGTAGCCGGCGCCGCTTCTGTATAGCTGGTGTGCCCTCTGTAGCCGGCGCCGCTTCTGTATAGCTGGTGTGCCCTCTGTAGCCGGCGCCGCTTCTGTATAGCTGGTGTGCCCTCTGTAGCCGGCGCCGCTTCTGTATAGCTGGTGTGCCCTCTGTAGCCGGCGCCGCTTCTGTATAGCTGGTGTGCCCTCTGTAGCCGGCGCCGCTTCTGTATAGCTGGTGTGCCCTCTGTAGCTGGCGCCCCTCTGTAGCTGGCGCCCCCTCTGTAGCTGGCGCCCCTCTGTAGCTGGCGCCCCTCTGTAGCTGTCGTCCCCTCTGTAGCTGGCGCTCCTCTGTAGCTGGCGCCCCCTCTGTAGCTGGCGCCCCCTCTGTAGCTGGCGCCCCCTCTGTAACTGGCGCCCCCTCTGTAGCTGGCGCCCCCTCTGTAACTGGCGCCCCCTCTGTAACTGGCGCCCCCTCTGTAGCTGGCGCCCCTCTTTAGCTGGCGCCCCCTCTGTAGCTGGCGTCTCCTGTGTAGCTGGCGCCCCCTCTGCAAAGAATTATGGTACAAATAGTAGGACTTAAGTGCCTTGAAGAATCCAGTTAGCATGAGTAATCACTGTCCGTTAGCAATTAAATCCCACCATCCCCGGACAGGTACGCCGCAGACTCATCGGACAATCGTCAGAATCGATCGCTAAGTTTCGATGCCGCTCATCTGCTTAGCAAATTTTCTAATTTTGATTTCGGCAGCTGTCAGCCAGACAGTATCCAATTGTCAAAGTCCTCCTCTGGCACTTCTAAGGACTCTTACTATGCTTGCGAGCACCGGATTCCTATTTTGCCTAGCTGACATTCTGACCGAGTAGCCCATGATTTGGCAGTTGTGCTCCAGTCTTTTGTTTTGATCGATTTTTGCATACAGCTTGTGCACAATTCTCTATCTGTATTGATTTTTTAGAGTTATCATCAGTTGCTGGGCCAGCCTCCCAGATCCTCAGTTGCTGGGCCAGCCTCCCAGATCCTCAGTTGCTGGGCCAGCCTCCCAGATCCTCAGTTGCTGGGCCAGCCTCCCAGATCCTCAGTTGCTGGGCCAGCCTCCCAGATCCTCTGTTTTCAGTTCTAAATAAAGGCCAATTGAAGATTCTGTGCAAGCTCTGTGATTTTAAGTTCTTTTTGCATCTAAAAATGGTGTTTGCGATGCTTAATCGATATTAACCAGACTAAAATATATTAAAAACTTTCTCCCTACTGATTGTTTTATCCATTGCTTTTCTTAGTTAAGTGGATTTATTTACGCGTTTAGGTTGAATCCAAGCTGTTGAGGGCTCTGCTCTCTAATACATTAAAAACCAATTAAGTGGAGAATTCTGGCCACAGAAATTCATATTTGACACTAAGTGCCCATTTTTAATGGAATTTTCCACTTGACAGGCTTTTTGGCTCTGGTCGAGTGCAGCTCTGTGGCAAGTGGCTGCTGATGCAGCGAACGGGGATGCTCCACTTGATCCACCTGATACTCCACTCAGCTCCACTGACAACAGCAATACTCATAATTGAAAGACTCAGCTCTATATATCAAACTACCAGTTGATGCGATTATACTAAAAGTGCAAAACTAACTAGTAGCTTTTTCGAGTTTTTCTTTATTTCGAGAATTGCTGAGATGTCAAAGCTCACGGGGGTCGCTGAAATGCTGTGGCTCATAGCGGGGGGAGGTGCTCAGATACCAAGGGTCAGTTGGGAGTTGTTGGTAGTCCAAGCATCAAAGGAAGAGTTGGAGTTAAGGCGTGGCTGATAGCTTGTATCTTGGGCCGCTCTGGTGTGCCAGCGGTCCCAGGCTCGATTCCCAGTGCAGTCACATTAATTTTGAGGCTAAATTGGAATCTCGGCTTGGCTCTGCTCGTGCAATTAACGGCCTTGAGCGCCAACCCCCAGGCACAGGGAAGTGTACATGCCTAACGATAAATAAAGTCAGGGCCGCTGTACACTCCTGTGTGAGTGTGTGCCTGTGCGTGTGACTGCGTACGTATCCGCGCGCTCGTGTGCCTGCTCAGGGGAGTCGGCGGAATGGGCAGTAATGCCTCTCGCCGGTTGTGTGACAATGTCGCTGAAAGTGCGCCAGGGTGCACACAGCCCCTGCCACTAAAAATCAAAATAAACATGGCAAATGACTCACAACTAGTTAAAACAAAAATGCGATCATACAATCACTAATGACTCATTTCTGTAGCTAAAGTGTAATGAGCTCACAAAATCACTAATGACTCATTTCTGTAGCTAAAAGTGTAATGAGCTCATAAAATCACTAATGACTCGTTTCTGTAGCTTGTTTGCCTGCTCAAAGGAGTCTGAGGAATGTGCAGTAATGCCATTGGCAAAGCGATTTACTCGCACTAAATGACAAGGAAGGATCTTCAAAACTCTTTAGAGATTACGTGTTCCCTATCCAAACCTAGGTTAGGCTTCATTGTTTGATCGAAATTCAGATTATTCACTCGTCAGCCTATAAGCTATAGGCTATAAGATATTCTGATAAGCGCTCCGACATTTTGTATATTGCTGTTTTCTGACTAAGTCGACGTCTTCATTAGTTACATAGATTCGTTGCCTGAACGGCACTGGGACCCTGTGAAATGCTGTGGTTCATGGGGGGGATTGCTGAGATGTCAAGACTCATGGGGGTTGCTGAAACGCTGTGGCTCATAGGGGGGGGGGGGTCGCTGAGGCTGGGTGGGGTCACAGAGTGCGAACTGCCTCACTGCATGCGCATGCTACACCTACATGTAGTTTCTTCGAAAAATGTTGGCCTCCCCAACGGGGGGATGCAGATTGCTAGTCCACCGATACACCATCAAAAATATTCCTAAATCCCACCAATCAATCATAAATTAATCAGTTAATCAACGATCAAAGCTGATTTATAGATCCCATCAACTATCAATCAATCAAACATCAAAGCTGATTAATAGATCATTAAGTCAGTAAGCTTATCATCTATACGGGGCTACCAGAATTACCTTCGATGTCATCGCCAGCAGCTTCAGTCTGACTGTTGAATCTGTACACAGAGTTTCGCCAAGCTCCGCCACAGATCTGGCTGGCATTGCCTGGGCAAGCTGCACTGCACTGCGCCTCAGTATCCGCAGCTCCATAGAGGCCGTAGCCCGATCCGCAGAAGCATTCATCTGTCGATTGCAAAGAGAAATATTTGAATCCCAATCCTGCTACAGCTCCAATTGAGCAGATTCTGTAGCACAGCTCAATGGTCATTGCTGCGGAGTCTTTGACTGCGCCAAAACTTTTCACAGCATACGGACCCAGCCGGGAAATTCCAACAAGGCCGTCTAGATCTCGCTTGGACGTGTCGGCATAGCAACCAACGTTGGTGTAGGTAAGATTGTTATCTACGCATTGAACAGTGTTTACGGCAAGAATTTCTGCTATTAGAAGCAGCTTCATCAGAGCTAGCATGATTTTTCTGACGTTTTGCAGCTAAAATTTGACGAAGCGAATTATCTTCCTGTAGCTTGATATGATGAAGATATAAATAATGGAAAATTGATTAAAAAAATTGGTTCTCGAATGATTATGGTTGGTTGCAAGCAGATGTAGCCATGCCATTGGCTGGCGTGTGTGTGCGATAAAAATTTCATCACAAAATTCAGGGCAACCTGACAAAATAAACAATGTACCTCGCCTACAATTTTACATACGTATATGGAAGCTGATTAAGCTAATTAGAATGCTTAATTAAAGCTCAAAGTACATTTCGAGAAAAACACTTAAAAAACTAAGGCACTACAGCATGCAAAACTAATAATAATCGCAGTAACTTTTGTATCTAGATTCCTCAGCTACTTACTATTAGTAGAATGAATCGAATGAGAATGTATTGTCAAATTATATTTAATGCTTCAAACGGGCTGGCAGTGTACACTGGCGCTTTATCTACCAAGCCCAGTGTACATTCATGCACTCAAAGTCTTCCAGTCTTCCACTCCCTCTCGGCCCCGCTCAGACCACTCTCATACCCTCTCTCTCCCCAGTGCAAGCAAAATAAGGGTTACCATTAGCAACGCGGCGCGCGCCAAATTCAAACTGCAAACAAGCTTGACAATTTTTTAGCAATTTTAAGCAGGCTTTTCTATTTCATCTTGTCATCCGACTAGATTTCAAGCATTTTTTAAGAGCTAGAATTTTCCCCACCAAAGAACAAAACAGCATGTCGTCGAAACCGCAGACTCCGGCTCCCGGTGGCGAGGAGGCGGACCAGACGGCGGCGGCCGCTGAAGCAGCAGCAGAAGGCGATGAGGCGCCGCCGTCCCGCGCCTCCGGCCGTTCCAAGAAGAGCCAGAGCCAGGCCGCAGGTTCCACGCGACAGCAGACGGAGGCCGGGGCCAACGAAGACGCCGAAGAGGCTGACGCGGTGGCTGGCGATGCCGAGGACGCTGCAGGAGGCGATCCAGATGCCGCCGCCGAAGATGAGGACCTGCCGGAGCAGGAGGTTCAAGAGGACCCGGCACTGGACCGGCGCAACATCCGCAAAATCATCGCGGAGGATCCGGAGTGGAACCTGGCCACGGTGCCGGGACTGGCCGAGCTCAGTCTCAAAGGCCTCGTGGCCAATTTTGAGTACAACTCAGACGTGCTCAACCGAGTCGATCCTGCTCAACAGGCTAAGCTGCTGAAGCGGCTGCCAGTTGACGTGTCAAAGAAGGTCACCGGGCCGCTAATTCGCGACGAAAGCTATTGGCGTCGCGTGTGCAAAGCGCGGTGGCCCGTCTGCGACGTCAGCCAGTACGACGGAAGCTGGAAGCGGATGCACTTTGAGCGCGATTTGCAGGTAGTTTTCTAACACCTTTTTAACTTGCTCAATTTTTAATGACTAGAGAAAAACTAGAGCCTGTTGAGTAGTTGACATTAAAGAGTATTCATTTTAAATCGTTTCTAAAAAAATAGTTTTAATTTCGTTTTACGCATATCATACTTAAAGTTGCTATATAATTATAATTTACTACAGTTTATTTTTAATTTAATCTAGGGAAAATGTTAACAAATTTTCTACCTAAAAACTGTAGTAGAGTCTGTGGGATGCTTGCTATCTGTGGGATGCTTGCTATCTGGGGGATGCTTGCTATCTGGTGGATGCTTGCTATCTGGGGGGATGCTTGCTATCTGGGGGATGCTTGCTATCTGGGGGATGCTTGCTATCTGGGGGATGCTTGCTATCTGGTGGATGCTTGCTATCTGGGGGATGCTTGCTATCTGGTGGATGCTTGCTATCTGGTGGATGCTTGCTATCTGGTGGATGCTTGCTATCTGGGGGATGCTTGCTATCTGGTGGATGCTTGCTATCTGGTGGATGCTTGCTATCTGGGGGATGCTTGCTATCTGGGGGATGCTTGCTATCTGGGGGATGCTTGCTATCTGGTGGATGCTTGCTATCTGGTGGATGCTTGCTATCTGGGGGATGCTTGCTATCTGGTGGATGCTTGCTATCTGGTGGATGCTTGCTATCTGGTGGATGCTTGCTATCTGGTGGATGCTTGCTATCTGGGGGATGCTTGCTATCTGGGGGGATGCTTGCTATTTGAGGGATGCTTGCTATCTGGTGGATGCTTGCTATCTGGGGGATGCTTGCTATCTGGGGGATGCTTGCTATCTGGTGGATGCTTGCTATCTGGTGGATGCTTGCTATCTGGTGGATGCTTGCTATCTGGTGGATGCTTGCTATCTGGGGGATGCTTGCTATCTGGTGGATGCTTGCTATCTGGTGGATGCTTGCTATCTGGGGGATGCTTGCTATCTGGGGGATGCTTGCTATCTGGGGGATGCTTGCTATCTGGTGGATGCTTGCTATCTGGTGGATGCTTGCTATCTGGGGATGCTTGCTATCTGGTGGATGCTTGCTATCTGGTGGATGCTTGCTATCTGGTGGATGCTTGCTATCTGGTGGATGCTTGCTATCTGGGGGATGCTTGCTATCTGGGGGGATGCTTGCTATTTGAGGGATGCTTGCTATCTGGTGGATGCTTGCTATCTGGGGGATGCTTGCTATCTGGGGGATGCTTGCTATCTGGTGGATGCTTGCTATCTGGTGGATGCTTGCTATCTGGGGGGATGCTTGCTATCTGGGGGGATGCTTGCAATCTGGGGGATGCTTGCTATCTGGGGGGATGCTTGCAATCTGGGGGATGCTTGCAATCTGGGGGATGCTTGCTATCTGGGGGATGCTTGCAATCTGGGGGATGCTTGCAATCTGGGGGATGTTCTGTTTTTAGAGGGAACGTCTGTTGTTTTTTTATGAAGGCTTTATTTCGCTGTCTATTTGTTATTTCTAAATAACAAGGATTCTATCCAGAAGTCCCTCATCGGGGGGCGAAGATTGCTAGTTTTCTACTTAAAAACTAAAAACACCGATTAATCCTAATAATCTTAATAGAAATGATTTTTAAAATAAAATTTGTTTATAAATAAAACGCAATAAAAATCTACGAACTCGTATTGCGCAATATTGTCATAAACAATAATAAATAGAATATCTATAAAAATTAATATCAACAAAAAAGTGCATTAATATACAACATAGTCTTATACCTACGAGTATATCAGGAATTAATTTTTTTTCAATTTCATGCAATACAGTAATTGCTATGATTTTATTTCCACTTTTTCATTTCATTTTTATTTGATGCCCAAGCATAGAATTGAAACCACCGGAATTTAAATTGATTTATATTAACTTTTTTCTGCTCCAAGTTGACAGCAGAATCCAAATTGAAAAGAAGCATTTAAACAAATCACAACATTCCCAATTCCACAGGAAGTGATCGAATTCTTCGTGCCGGGCAGCACTGACCCCACTCAGCTCAGCGAGTCGCTCATCCTGGCCGGCCCGTTCGTCCGCCGGCTCGTCATCAACCAGCTGCTGCCGCCGGTCGCCGACGACACCGCCGGTCAGGGCGACGACGCCGGCAGCGACCACGGCTCTGACGCGGAGAACGAGCTGGACAACAGCCACCTGGACTTCGGACCGCTGCTTCCACAGCTGCCGAACCTCACGGAGCTGCGACTCTGCTACACCGTCCGCGACTGCGGCATGAACTTCGAATGGAGCCTCTTCAACTTCACCGCCAAAGACTGCCTGAAACTCGCCGAAGCTGTGGCCGCTTGTCGTCAGCTGCGAGTGTTGCAGCTCAGCCGCAGCAAAGTGGACTGCGACCGGTGCCGCATCCTCATCAGCCGGCTGCTGGACCATCCGGGACTGGAGGAGCTGGACCTGTCGCACAACAGCATCGGAGATCGGGGGCCCGTGCGCTCGGCAAATTCCTGAATGGCCACAGCAAGCTGGTCCGCTTGGATGTCACGGACAATCTGGTGCGAGCTCAGGGCGCCCAGGCTCTCGCCCACGCGCTGCTCAAGAACCGCACTCTGCGACAGCTCAGCCTCCGCCTCAACCGGATGGGCGACGATGGCGGCCAGGCCATCGGCAAGGCGCTGATCCGCAACGACATCCTGGAAGACGTCGACATCTCCAGCAACGAGTTGACAGAGCCGACGGCAACCGTGCTGGCTCAGGTGATCGTCCAGAACAAGACGCTGCAACGGCTGAACCTGTGCAACAACCGTCTGGGAGCTGACGGCGGCAAGCAGCTGCAGGAGGGCATGGAGCGGAACCACACCTTGCTGGAGATGGACCTGCGCTTCACCGAGTGCGGCCAGGAATCCGAGTACCGCATCTCCCAGGTGCTGGAGAAGAACCAGGAGAGGAGGGAGAAACGACAGAACAAGTAGCCATCGATAGATCGATAGAGGCTGCCTTTGAGTTGGGAGGATTTTAATAGTTGTTTTTTCAGTGTGTGACAAATAATTCATATGATGAGTAGCATCTCTGACTAACAAGAAACATTCTTTGTTTTATAAAGGAAAACGGCGGTTTCTCTATAAAATTGTACTGAAAAAATGTTTTCTAACTTGGCATTGTAAATTTTTTATCTATAGATTCGGACCAGTTTATTACAATACAATGGCAAAAATACCGTTGTTCCTTTTACCTTTACTTTACCCTTAATACTTTTCGGTTGATTTATATTCACAGGCTGTTAATATAAAAATATGCCCTTTTACTCGGAGCCCCGAGAATTAATCAGCTGTCTACTCAGACAGTCAAGAGTCACTCAGGAGTGTCCATACTCAGACAGTCAAGAGTCACTCAGGAGTGTCCATACTCAGACAGTCAAGAGTCACTCAGGAGTGTCCATACTCAGACAGTCAAGAGTCACTCAGTGTCCATACTCAGACAATCAAGAGTCACTCAGGTGTCTACTCAGACAAGTAAGAGTCACTCAGATGTCTACTCAGGCAATCAAGAGTCACTCAGATGTCTACTCAGGCAATCAAGAGTCACTCAGGAGTCTACTCAGACAATCAAGAGTCACTCAGGAGTCTACTCAGACAATCAAGAGTCACTCAGGAGTCTACTCAGACAATCAAGAGTCACTCAGGTGTCTACTCAGACAAGTAAGAGTCACTCAGATGTCTACTCAGGCAATCAAGAGTCACTCAGGAGTCTACTCAGGCAATCAAGAGTCACTCAGGAGTCTACTCAGGCAATCAAGAGTCACTCAGGAGTCTACTCAGGCAATCAAGAGTCACTCAGGTGTCTAATCAGACAATCAAGAGTCACTCAACTGTCCATACTCAGACAGTCAAGAGTCACTCAGGTGTCTACTCAGGCAATCAAGAGTCACTCAGGAGTCTACTCAGACAACAAGAGTCACTCAGGTGTCTAATCAGACAATCAAGAGTCACTCAACTGTCCATACTCAGACAGTCAAGAGTCACTCAGGTGTCTACTCAGGCAATCAAGAGTCACTCAGGTGTCTACTCAGACAATCAAGAGTCACTCAGGTGTCTACTCAGACAATCAAGAGTCACTCAGGTGTCTACTCAGGCAATCAAGAGTCACTCAGGTGTCTACTCAGACAATCAAGAGTCACTCAGGTGTCTAATCAGACAATCAAGAGTCACTCAGGAGTCTACTCAGACAATCAAGAGTCACTCAGGTGTCTACTCAGGCAATCAAGAGTCACTCAGGTGTCTAATCAGACAATCAAGAGTCACTCAACTGTCCATACTCAGACAGTCAAGAGTCACTCAGGTGTCTACTCAGACAATCAAGAGTCACTCAGGTGTCTACTCAGGCAATCAAGAGTCACTCAGGTGTCTACTCAGACAATCAAGAGTCACTCAGGAGTCTACTCAGACAATCAAGAGTCACTCAGGAGTCTACTCAGACAATCAAGAGTCACTCAGGAGTCTACTCAGACAATCAAGAGTCACTCAGGAGTCTACTCAGACAATCAAGAGTCACTCAGGAGTCTACTCAGGCAATCAAGAGTCACTCAGGAGTCTACTCAGACAGTCAAGAGTCACTCAGGTGTCCATACTCAGAAAATCAAGAGTCACTCAATGTCTACTGAGACAATCAATAGAGGCAGGTGTCTAATTTTAAATGAGCCATTTGTCTACTGCTACTACGAGTAGGTAGTCCCGCCTCATAATAAATATTTTTAAACTCACCTCTAGCATCACCCAATATAGAGAACACACGTGCACAATGGCTTCAGTAAATACAATACATTGTGTCCGTCTAACACTCTACTAGCGTCACAGAGGCGTCACAGAGCCAACACGCGAAAGACCAACACGCACACAAATTCTCAATGGCTCTGTATGTACATTCAACTTCGCGGTAAATTTGTACAAGTTTGCATAGGTGTGCATCAAGAGGCTGAGAAATATCAGCTAGATGCCATACGAGACCCCCAGCACACGAGGGCTCTGGAGTTTGGACTGTGTCCCTAACAAACAATGGCTCACTTTGTCATCTATTAAAGATTGAGTTTAGCTTCGCTCGCATAGAGAGCAGACACGTGCCGGCCAAGGCGGGGCCTCTCATCATATTCTGCTGTGTTTGTTTCACAGCTTGCCTGCAGGTACTGAGCCACTGCAACAGTGAGTATTTTACAAGCTATACTTAATAATATTCTGTTGCCTAATTTGGGTTGGGTTCTATCGCGTGTGAGATTCTAATGGGTGAGATTCCAAAGATTAAGACTTTAGCGGATGAGATTCCAAAGACTGAGATCCTATCGCGTGAGATTCCAAAGATTGAGATCCTCTCGGGTGAGATTCCAAGGATTGAGATTCTACTGGGTGAGATTCCAAGATTAAGATTCTATTGGATAAGATTCCAAAGATAGAGATTCTACTGGGTGAGATTCCAAGATTAAAATTCTATCGAATAAGATTCCAAAGATTGAGATTCTAGCAGGTGAGATTCCAAGATTAAGATTCTATCGGATGAGATTCCAAAGATTGAGATTCTAGCAGGTGGGATTCCAAAGATTGAGATTCTACTGGGTTAGATTCCAAAGATTGAGATTTTAACGGGTGAGATTCCAAAGATTGAGATTCTAGCAGGTGGGATTCCAAAGATTGAGATTCTAGTGGGTTAGATTCCAAGATTGAGATTCTATCGGATGAGATTCCTAACAGGCGAGTTCCAACGGGTAGAGGCTTGAACAGATGAAGATCGCAACGCGTACTTATTCGCCACTAGGAGTAGGAAAATTCAATAGAGCAAAACTCGCATGAAGTTGGCCCAGCAATATTTGGACGCCGCCCACCCCCTACAGCAAACCCGAAGTCAACTTTGACCACCTGCTTTATTTCAATTTCCTACCCAACATGACAGGCGACAGCAGAGTTTCGTACTCGCGTTCTCCCTCTGTCCTCTATATATCTATTCTGGTATGTAACACATTCTACCAGACAGTTTTTTGCAAACAGTCAGCCAGTGTTTCTATAGCTGAGACTGTTTGCTTAATAGAGCTTTGGAATTCGAGGGCAGAATAAATGTATTTGCCAAAAAATTGCCTGCAATCTTGAAAGAACGCGTCAAGTTTGGCTTATTAATGTAGTTGAAGACTATTCTTGCAATTGTTCCATAATAAAGGTATAGAGTTCGTTTTAAGAAAGGTACGTAAATGTATCTATTGTTTGGTATGTCTAATAGATTAGTGCCTAAATCTAATAGATTAGCGCCTGAGTCAACTAGATTAGCGCCTAAATCTAATAGATTAGCGCCTAAATCAACTAGATTAGCGCCTAAATCAACTAGATTAGCGCCTAAATCAACTAGATTAGTGCCTGAATCTAATAGATTTGCGCCTAAATCAAATGGATTAGCGCCTGAGTCAACTAGATTAGCGCCTGAGTCAACTAGATTAGCGCCTGAGTCAACTAGATTAGCGCATAAATCTAATAGATTAGCGCCTAAATCTAATAGATTAGCGCCTAAATCTAATAGATTAGCGCCTAAATCAACTAGATTAGCGCCTAAATCAACTAGATTAGCGCCTGAATCTAATAGATTTGCGCCTAAATCAAATGGATTAGCGCCTGAGTCAACTAGATTAGCGCCTGAGTCAACTAGATTAGCGCCTAAATCTAATAGATTAGCGCCTAAATCTAATAGATTAGCGCCTAAATCTAATAGATTAGCGCCTAAATCAACTAGATTAGCGCCTAAATCTAATAGATTAGCGCCTAAATCTAATAGATTAGCGCCTGAATCTAATAGATTTGCGCCTAAATCAAATGGATTAGCGCCTGAGTCAACTAGATTAGCGCCTGAGTCAACTAGATTAGCGCCTGAGTCAACTAGATTAGCGCATAAATCTAATAGATTAGCGCCTAAATCTAATAGATTAGCGCCTAAATCTAATAGATTAGCGCCTAAATCAACTAGATTAGCGCCTAAATCAACTAGATTAGCGCCTGAATCTAATAGATTTGCGCCTAAATCAAATGGATTAGCGCCTGAGTCAACTAGATTAGCGCCTGAGTCAACTAGATTAGCGCCTAAATCTAATAGATTAGCGCCTAAATCTAATAGATTAGCGCCTAAATCTAATAGATTAGCGCCTAAATCTAATAGATTAGCGCCTAAATCAACTAGATTAGCGCCTAAATCAACTAGAT
Source organism: Macrostomum lignano (assembly GCA_002269645.1). Classification (NCBI taxonomy): domain Eukaryota; kingdom Metazoa; phylum Platyhelminthes; family Macrostomidae; genus Macrostomum; species Macrostomum lignano. The sequence goes on along the minus strand of NIVC01000064.1, from coordinate 42,082 downwards.
TAGCGCCTGAATCTAATAGATTTGCGCCTAAATCAAATGGATTAGCGCCTGAGTCAACTAGATTAGCGCCTGAGTCAACTAGATTAGCGCCTAAATCTAATAGATTAGCGCCTAAATCTAATAGATTAGCGCCTAAATCAACTAGATTAGCGCCTAAATCTAATAGATTAGCGCCTAAATCTAATAGATTAGCGCCTAAATCTAATAGATTAGCGCCTAAATCTAATAGATTAGCGCCTAAATCAACTAGATTAGCGCCTAAATCTAATAGATTAGCGCCTAAATCTAATAGATTAGCGCCTAAATCTAATAGATTAGCGCCTAAATCTAATAGATTAGCGCCTGAATCTAATAGATTAGCGCCTGAGTCAACTAGATTAGCGCTTAAATCGAATAGATTAGCGCCTAAATCAACTAGATTAGTGTCCAAATCTAATAGATTAGCGCCTAAATCTAATAGATTAGCGCCTAAATCAACTAGATTAGCGCCTAAATCTAATAGATTAGCGCCTAAATCTAATAGATTAGCGCCTAAATCTAATAGATTAGCGCCTAAATCTAATAGATTAGCGCCTAAATCTAATAGATTAGCGCCTGAATCTAATAGATTAGCGCCTGAGTCAACTAGATTAGCGCTTAAATCGAATAGATTAGCGCCTAAATCAACTAGATTAGCGCCTAAATCTAATAGATTAGCGCCTAAATCAACTAGATTAGCGCCTAAATCTAATAGATTAGCGCCTAAATCTAATAGATTAGCGCCTAAATCTAATAGATTAGCGCCTAAATCTAATAGATTAGCGCCTGAGTCAACTAGATTAGCGCCTAAATCTAATAGATTAGCGCCTAAATCTAATAGATTAGCGCCTAAATCTAATAGATTAGCGCCTAAATCTAATAGATTAGCGCCTAAATCTAATAGATTAGCGCCTAAATCAACTAGATTAGCGCCTGAATCTAATAGATTAGCGCCTGAGTCAACTAGATTAGCGCTTAAATCGAATAGATTAGCGCCTAAATCAACTAGATTAGTGTCCAAATCTAAAAGTAAGGTGCTAGATATGTCTATATAAACTAGTTCACCCTTACCTACATGTACTTCATTTCTAGGAATTCAACACGAGCCGCTCCAGTTAAACAGATTCTACCAAAATGGACCATGGCGCTCACGGTGGGGCGACGGCACCGCCCGAGGCGTCAATTCATGGCTCGCCAACAAGTCCCCCAGCGACAGCTGAGTCAGCCTCCGTCCAGTGGCCGCTGCTGGCTGGCATTGCCGCTGCCACGCTGGTCGTCTGCCTAATCAGCACCCTGGCACCTAGCGTTTTCCTTCGAATCGCCAGGGCTCGAGTCGCTGCCACGAAAACTGACGGCGATGATGATGAAGCTCGCCGACGGAGGCTGCGGGATCACCGGCTGCGCGTTGCCAAGGTAACAGGGGAGCAATAGTTAGTAAGTAAGTTAGTTAGTTAGTTAGTTAGTTAGTTAGTTAGTTAGTTAGTTAGTTAGTTAGTTAGTTAGTTAGTTAGTTAGTTAGTTAGTTAGTTAGTTAGTTAGTTAGTTAGTTAGTTAGTTAGTTAGTTAGTTAGTTAGTTAGTTAGTTAGTTAGTTAGTTAGTTAGTTAGTTAGTTAGTTAGTTAGTTAGTTAGTTAGTTAGTTAGTTAGTTAGTTAGTTAGTTAGTTAGTTAGTTAGTTAGTTAGTTAGTTAGTTAGTTAGTTAGTTAGTTAGTTAGTTAGTTAGTTAGTTAGTTAGTTAGTTAGTTAGTTAGTTAGTTAGTTAGTTAGTTAGTTAGTTAGTTAGTTAGTTAGTTAGTTAGTTAGTTAGTTAGTTAGTTAGTTAGTTAGTTAGTTAGTTAGTTAGTTAGTTAGTTAGTTAGTTAGTTAGTTAGTTAGTTAGTTAGTTAGTTAGTTAGTTAGTTAGTTAGTTAGTTAGTTAGTTAGTTAGTTAGTTAGTTAGTTAGTTAGTTAGTTAGTTAGTTAGTTAGTTAGTTAGTTAGTTAGTTAGTTAGTTAGTTAGTTAGTTAGTTAGTTAGTTAGTTAGTTAGTTAGTTAGTTAGTTAGTTAGTTAGTTAGTTAGTTAGTTAGTTAGTTAGTTAGTTAGTTAGTTAGTTAGTTAGTTAGTTAGTTAGTTAGTTAGTTAGTTAGTTAGTTAGTTAGTTAGTTAGTTAGTTAGTTAGTTAGTTAGTTAGTTAGTTAGTTAGTTAGTTAGTTAGTTAGTTAGTTAGTTAGTTAGTTAGTTAGTTAGTTAGTTAGTTAGTTAGTTAGTTAGTTAGTTAGTTAGTTAGTTAGTTAGTTAGTTAGTTAGTTAGTTAGTTAGTTAGTTAGTTAGTTAGTTAGTTAGTTAGTTAGTTAGTTAGTTAGTTAGTCAGTTAGGTAGTTAGTTAGTTAGTTAGTTAGTTAGTTAGTTAGTTAGTCAGTTAGGTAGTTAGTTAGTTAACTGCCCCTGCCCCTCTCCCCCCCCCCCCCCAGGTGACCGGCTACCTCACAGCACTCGGAGTTGGCGTCATCCTCGCCATGGTGTTCATCGGTCTGATGCCGGCCACCGCCGCCGCCTTCAAGCGGCTTTGCTCGGACAGTCACCGCTGCCTCACCTCGGCCAGCCTGGCGCCGGCGGCCGCCTGCCTCGGCTCCTGCCTGCTGCTCTGGCTGGCCCGGACCGGCGCCGAAGTCATTCAACAGCGGCGTCGGGCGAACGAGGAGGCCAAGCCGCTGGTGGCAAACGATGGCGACGGTGACGGGCCGGCAGATGCCGGGGCCGCCTGCTGTTCAGATGCCACGCCGTCAGCGCTGCAGGTGTGTGTGGGACTGCGGTTCGAATCGCGGGTCTTTGACTTCTTCTATGTACTCATCGCTTTTTCTTTTAGTTTAAGCACCTTCCCTCTGCTCTCCTCTGCTCTCCTCTCCTCTTCTCACTCATCTTCTCTCATCTCTTCGCCTCTCCTCTCCTCTCATATCCTCTTCTCTCCTCTCCCATCTCATCTTATCTTATCTCTCACCTCCTCTCCTCTTCTCCCCTCTCTCATCTCATCTCCTCTCCTCTCATCTCTCATCTCATTTCCTTTTTCCTCTCGTTCTTACACATTCTCTCTCATACAATCTGCTATCATCTATTACTCCTGTCACCTTATTCCATTAATTATCTCCTATCTGAAGCCGCTAACTTGATCGCGCATCTCCGTCTCCATGCGCTGGCCAGGACCCAACTACGGCAGCCCTGATCACTGCCGCCCTGCTACTAAAAGCAATAGTGGAAGGCCTGGCCGTACCCAATATGCTCACCGTGGCGTCGCCTCTCTTTGTCGCGCTGGCCAAATGCCTGCACGAGGCCTGCTGCGGCCTGGTGGTCGGGCTGGCCTGGAGCGACTCAATCAGCGGCGGAGGCGGCGACGGCGGCGGCAGCAGCAGCAGCGTCAGACGATGGGGCATCTTCGCTCTGCTGGCCTACGCCGTTGCAGCTTCCGGCTCTCTGCTGCTTGGAGGCCTGACAGCCAGCGTTCATTCTGTGGCCGGCACCGCCGTCCAGTTCGCCCTGCTGGTGGCGGCGTCTGGCGCCGGCCTTCAAGCCGCGTTCGTGCACATCCTGCCCAGACTGCCAGCTGGGCCCGCCTCACCAGCTTTGGCTCTGCTTGGCGCTCTGCTGATGGCGCTGGTGGCTTCCGCGCATCACGCGTTCGGCGGCGGGGAGCACTGAGTGTGGATCATGGGGAGTTGTTTGGGGTGTCCGAGGCTCTAAGGAAGCTTGTAGAGCAGGTGTGTGAGGTGTATCTAAGAAACTATCTAAAGAGTTGTCCGAGGATTTAAAGGCAATTCGTCCGAGAATCTTACAGTTATAACCGTGTGTTTGAGGTTCTGAAGGTGTCCGAGATACTGAAAGCTCAAGAATCCTAAGGATGTTCGACAGTTTGAGAACGGTGTCCGGAGATTTGAGGAGGGATGTGTCAGAGAATCTGAGGAGGTGTGTCCGAGAATCTGGGGGCATGCGTCCAAGAATCTGAGGGAAGTGTCAGAGAATCTGAAGGGGGATGTGTCCGAGAATCTCACGGGGTGTCTCCGAGAATCTGAGGGTTGTGTCCGAGAATCTGAAGGGGGTTTTGTCCGAGAATCTTAGGAGAATGTGTCCGGGAATCTGAGGGAATGTGTCCGAGAATCTGAGGGAATGTGTCCGAGGATCTGAGGAAATGTGTCCAAGAATCTGAGGAAATGTGTCCGAGAATCTGAGAGAATGTGTCCGAGGATCTGAGGGAATGTCCGAGAATCTGAAGGAATGTGTCCGAGGATCTTAGCCTGCATCTAGGAATGGAACGAGAACTGTTCTTGAGCCAAAGTAAGTGTTCTAGGTGGTGGTCAGTAAAATGCATGTCTTTTTTCAAAACAATGTACACTTACGCTATATTCTGGAGACTGATATATTTTATTTTTCTCATACTAAGCAATGCGTTTTAATTATTTATGGCGCTGGCCTGTTTAGAAACTCATTCGTCACAAAATAAAACCGTAACCTTTGTGTGTTAGGTACTCCCGACCTTGTTGGTGACATATTCTTTAACCTTGTTGAAGAAGTTTGTTATAGTTATATGTACGCATCATTTGAATTGTTTTATTCCACTTATCAGGTTATTGTATATATTTTAATTTAAACACTTACATCTCTACTTACATGTATCAGTAGTCGGTAGTGAATAGTCATGTCATTCTAGGGTGAGTGCTGCCGCAAAGTGTAAATGCCTAACGATAAATAAAGTCAGGGCCGCTGTGCACTCCTGTGTGAGTGTGTGCCTGTGCGTGTGACTGCGTACGTATCCGTGAGCTTGTGTGCCTGCTCAGGGGAGTCTGCGGAATGAGCAGTAATGCCTCTCGCCGGTTGTGTGACAATGTCGCTTAAAGTGCGCCGCCGGGGTGCACACAGCTACTGTCTCTGATAATGAAAATAAACATAGATATGGCAAATGACTCACAAATAGTTAAAACTATAATGAGATCATACTATCACTAATGACACTTTTGTAGCTAATTGTAATAAGATAAAAAAATGACTTATTTTCTGTGGCTAACAGTTTAATGAGATCAAAAAATCACTAAAGACTCATTTCTGTAGCTAAAAGTGTAATGAGCTCACAAAATCAGTACTGACTCATTTATGTAGCTAAAAGTGTGTAATGAGCTCATAAAATCACTAATGACTCATTTATGTAGCTAAAAGTGTGTAATGAGCTCATAAAATTACTAATGACTCATTTATGTAGCTAAAAATGTGTAATGAGCTCACAAATCACTAATGACTCATTTCTGTAGCTAAAAGTGTAATGAGCTCACAAATCACTAATGACTCGTTTCTGTAGCTAAAAGTGTAATGAGCTCACAAAATCACTAATGACTCATTTATGTAGCTAAAAGTGTAATGAGCTCACAAAATCACTAATGGCTCATTTATGTAGCTAAAAGTGTAATGAGCTCACAAATCACTAATGACTCATTTATGTAGCTAAAAGTGTGTAATTAGTTCATAAAATCAGTAATGACTCATTTATGTAGCTAAAAGTGTGTAATGAGTTCATAAAATCAGTAATGACTCATTTATGTAGCTAAAAGTGTAATGAGCTCACAAATCACTAATGACTCATTTCTGTAGCTAAAAGTGTAATGAGCTCACAAACCAGTAATGACTCATTTATGTAGCTAAAAGTGTGTAATAAGCTCATAAAAATCACCAATGCATCATTTCTGTAGCTAAAAGTGTTTAATGGGCTCATAAAATCACTAATGACTCATTTATGTAGCTAAAAGTGTGTAATGAGCTCATAAAAATCACTAATGCATCATTTCTGTAGCTAAAAGTGTTTAATGAGCTCATATACAATCACTAATGACTTATTTCTGTAGCTAAAAGTGTAATGAGCTCACAAAATCACTAATGACTCATTTCTGTAGCTAAAAGTGTGTAATGAGCTTATAAAATCACTAATGACTCATTTATGTAGCTAAAAGTGTTTAATGAGCTCATATACAATCACTAATGACTCATGACTGTTCAATTTCCCTTGAAGCTGATGATTGAACCGGCCCACACGTGATAAACGAACATATCATAAATAACAAACTGTTGCCAATGAGTCATTGCCTAATTGCTGGTCAAAGCAGCTAGCAAGAGCTGTCGGTTTCTTATCTGTTTGAGAAACCCAGCAGATAAAAATGGAATAAAGAAATTGCACTTAGGCTTTAATGCTTAATAAAGAAATAAAGATAAAAAGCTGTTTCGCAAAAGTTAGGAATAGTGTGCCTTTGAAAGGTCAAACTGACCAATGCTTTATTGAACATAATTCACGCTTTGATTTATAACAAATAGCTCCAGGTTAATAGTACATAAAGTGTCAACATTCCTATGCGGAAAAGTTTCAATTGTTTGAAATATTTATTGAAAAAATGCTTCAATAAGCTACTCACAATTTATACATCATTGAAATACGAGTCTATTAGCACAGCAATGTCAAACTATTATTGAAAATATTATACAATAATTCTGCTCCACTGCCGCTGTGGGTCACGTGATTTAGCGTCAGCTGCGAGCTCGGAGATCAAAGGAGCCGCCAAAAGGAATCTGTTGCACATCTGTGGGCGATTTTATAAAATAAATCATATTTATGTACGAGTATATGCGGTAGTGCGATCTATCCACTTCCCCACTAATATATCCACTTTCTCACTCATCCATACACTTTCCCACTAATCTATCCACTTCTCCACTCATCTATTCACTTCCACACTCATCTATCCACTTTCTCACTCATCTATCCACTTTCCCACTCATCTATCCACTTTCCCACTCATCTATCCACTTCCACAACTCGTGTATCCACTTCCCCACTCATCTTTCCACTTCCCAACTCATCTATCCACTTTCACAATCTACCTACTTCAACACACATCTATCCATTTCCCCAACTCATCTATCTACTTCCCTGCTTATCTATCCACTTCCCCCTCATCTATCCACTTCTCCACTCATCTATCCACTTCCCCCTCATCTATCCACTTCCCCATTCATCTATCCACTTCCACAACTCGTGTATCCACTTCCCCACTCATCTTTCCACTTCCCCAACTCATCTATCCACTTTCACAATCTACCTACTTCAACACACATCTATCCATTTCCCCAACTAATCTATCTACTTCCCCCTCATCTATCCACTTCCCCATTCATCTATCCACTTCCCCCACTCATCTATCCACTTCCCCACTCATCTATCCACTTCCCCACTCATCTATCCACTTCCCCACTCATCTATCCACTTCCCCACTCATCTATCCACTTTCCCACTCATCAATACACTTCCCAACTCATCTATCCACTTCCCCAACTCATCTATACCACTTTCTAACTCCTGCATCTAACTGATTGAACGGGATTATATGCGCAGTCAGCACTCACCTCTGGCCCTCTCGTACATCAGATCGCCCAATTGAATCTGCAGCTGTCTCCAATCTTTGAATTGCCAGTGCACCAGGTCCTCGGTTTCACTACTCAGCTCGCAGCCATTCTCCTCGGCAGCCAGCAGATGATAGCGCCAGTTCTCCCTGAGCAGAACTTGCCGCAATTGCTCAGGCAAAGGCCAGTCCGGCTTATCCTGCACAACAAACACCGCATCGTAGTGCCTTGCAGTCTTGCCCAGCCCTTTCGCCACTTCGTCAATAGTTGCACAGACTAGCCGGCAACCAGGTAGACTGAGCCTGAGCTCGCTAACTAATTCGTTCAATATCTTGGCTGAGTCTGAGTGACAGGCTATTAGAAAGCACAGGCGTTTTGGTCGGCGCCGTTTTACCGAAGCAGCAATAGCGGCGGACAGAGCTCGTTGGAGCAGCGACGTTGAGCGCTTGTTGTTGCTTAGCATGGTGGTTTATAACTGTGAGCACGGAATTCTACTGTTGCTGCAAGTTCTCAAGTCAGTTTTTCTTTTACTGTTGCGTTTCTGCCTTCTCTACTGAGATTATATACTATATTACATTGCGGATGGCAATTGGGCTGCGGGCGGGGTTGGCCGCAGGCAGAAAATAGCAAGGGTATAAGATTAGATGCCAACCTCTAGCGAGTGGCTGTGTATGTACATTCGCAAGTTTCTGGTTTGCATAAGGCGGAGCGAGCGCTAAGGAGAGAGACTCTAGCCTAATAAGTAGGAAGGTATTATAATACTAAAGGCTTCGTTTTTGCTGCAAGAAGCACACACACAGGCGGCTGAGATAGGAGGGAGAGAGAGAGAGAGAGAGAGAATTTCATGTCCGCGTCAAAACCAAGCTCGGTGTGGAAGGATAGGGAGAGAGAGAATTTTGGTTAACGAGTTTTAACTAAGTATACACACACACGGGGTGGAGCCGGAGAGTGTAGTCTGGGGCGGGTGCAGAGCGAGTGAGGCATTTATTTTTCTTAAAATAATATCCGCATGTCACCCGCCGCCGCGAGTGCACAAAATCTCGGAGTTCGACTTGCATTCGCAGAAAAGAACCGTAGTGTAGTGGCTTGTCTGTCTGCATAGGGCCTTTCTATCTGGCCTTGGCTGCTTGTCCTGTTTTTAATTTAAAGTGAAAGAAATAACCGTACATGTACATACATACTAGAGTTTCTAAATACAGTATCAGTATATCCGCAGACAGCTGTAGCTTACAGGACATGATAAAAAATTATCGATTTTCATTTCACTGCTATTCTCTTTGGCTTGGTTTTTAAAGACTTTGTGTAATAATTATTACTTGCTAGCCAAAACATTGGTGCACTTGCATCCGTTCTTTACTGTTTCATTGTATACACAGGTGGGACATGAAAGCTTTACTAGGTGAGATCCCTAGCTAAGGGAGGAGGCCAAGGGGAGAGAGGAGGCTGAGGGGAGGCTGAGGGGAGGAAAGAGGCGGAGGGGAGGAAGGAGGCTGAGGGGAGGAAGGAGGCTGAGGGGAGGAAGGAGGCTGAGGGGAGGAAGGAGGCTGAGGGGAGGAAGGAGGCTGAGGGGAGGCTGAGGGGAGGCTGAGGGAAGGAGGAGACTGAGGGGAGGCTGAGGGGAGGCTGAGGGAGAGAGGAGGCTGAGGGGAGGAAGGAGGCTGAGGGGAGGAAGGAGGCTGAGGGGAGGAAGGAGGCTGAGGGGAGGAAGGAGGCTGAGGGGAGGCTGAGGGGAGGCTGAGGGAAGGAGGAGACTGAGGGGAGGCTGAGGGGAGGCTGAGGGGAGAGAGGAGGCTGAGGGGAGGCTGAGGGGAGGGAGGAGGCTGAGGGGAGGCTACGGGAGAGACGGAGAGGGAGACAGAGAATACAGGGGACAGTACCTAAGACCCTGAATGAAATAAACAGGAAACAGACGCGGAGATAAGAGTAAGCAATAAAGGTTTACACGGGCAGGTTAAGAAGGTTAACATAGTATCTAGGAGGGCGGGCAGAGACTAGAGCCCTGGAGAAAAGGAAAAAAGAAATAGGCAATAACAGTGGCACCTAGATTTCGTAACCTATTTGTACCGGATCTTTGCAAGATTTTATAATTTACTGCTATTTTGCCTCAGCAAAAACAAGCTATTTCCCTATAATATTCATTCTCATAATGCAAAAGTAAGCCCAAAAGAAGAAAATAGAAGAGGCAAACGCGCCACGGCTTGTTGCCAATTGTCGACAGCAGTTGAAAAGGTAGCGCCGGGGACCCTTAAGAAAACATGGATTGGAAACTACATTAGGCTCCACTCGTATTTTAAGAGGTCTTTAAAGCCATTGCAACAAGACTAATATAAAGAGCAATTGAAACTTAAAAAGATTCTCCAGTTCCAGCCCTTAGCCTCCACGTACACCATAAAACCTTAACAATACACAAACATCTGTACACCACTAGCCCTGTACTTATTAGCTAAAAAGAAAAAAATTACCACAAGGAATCAAGGATAGCGACTTGGAAAATATGAAAAAAACGTTCACTGTCCGCGAAACAACAAGGACATTTACTTTAGCTGCAGAAGAATAACTGTGACATTTGACACAATTTTATCAGTTAATTTTAAATAAATTAATCAGACACGCTTTACGATAAAAGCTTCACAATCCCCAAGGTTTCACAACACCCAAGGCTTCACAATTCCCAAGGCTTCACAACCCCAAGGTTTCACAACACCCAAGGCTTCACAATTCCCAAGGCTTCACAACCCCCAAGGTTTCACAACACACAAGGCTTCACAATTCCCAAGGCTTCACAACCCCCAAGGTTTCACAACACACAAGGCTTCACAATTCCCAAGGCTTCACAACCCCCAAGGTTTCACAACACCCAAGGCTTCACAATTCCCAAGGCTTCACAATCCCCAAAGCTTCACAATCCTCAAAGCTTCACAATCCTCAAGGCTTCACAATTCCCAAACATTCACAATCTTAAAAGCTTCACAATCCTCAAAGCTTCACAACCCTCCAAAGCTTCACAATCCTCAAAGCTTCACAACCCTCCAAAGCTTCACAATCCTCAAAGCTTCACAATCCTCAAAGCTTCACAATCCCCAAGGTTTCACAACACCCAAGGCTTCACAATTTCCAAACATTCACAATCTTAAAAGCTTCACAATCCCCAAAGCTTCACACTCCCCCAAAGCTTCACAATCCCCAAGGTTTCACAACACCCAAGGCTTCACAATTTCCAAACATTCACAATCTTAAAAGCTTCACAATCCCCAAAGCTTCACACTCCCCCAAAGCGTCACAATCCCGAAAGCTTCACAATCCCCAAAGCGTCACAATCCCCAAAGCGTCACAATCCTTAACCGAGCTTCACAACTCCAAGCAAGCATAAACTTTAGAAACAAAATTAATTAGGATGGTAGATATAAAAATAGTAGAGATCCTGCAGTAGCATCCTGTATGTGGAGCTGAAAAAAGCAGCCACTTCTTATCTTCACTTTATCGCGGATATTTTGCATGGGGATGCGGTGGGGGGGGGGCGCACATCACGGATGTAGGGCTGGGTAGAGATACGTCAACATATAATTATAGGCCTGGGCTATAAGAAGCCACTGCATACATCTATGCTAATAGTTAATAAGTACAAACGCACTAATAGTCACAATTTTATTGCTATTTAATAAAGACTAAATTAAGCAACTGACAAAGCAGTTCAATTAATTTTTTAATTATCCGCTTGTATTTGCCGAACTGGCACAATAGCAGATAAGCTTAACAGCTTCGATTTCAGAGGAATAAAAAATGCATTAATTATCGTATAGTTGAGAAAAAGTCCTTTATAATTGCAATCGTTATAAAATTGATTTTGTTTTACACAGTTACAAAGCCAACCAATTTTTATACTGTATGCAGAGAAAAAAAGCAAAAAATGCAATTAAAACAAAATGTGCGGACTGCACTACTGAGCAAAATGCTTATGAGTAGAAAGTAACGAATATGAATGATTTTTTGTTGTACAGCAAAATAAACCAACCTAACTAAATTAGAAAAAATAGGTTAAAGTAAAGATAATTAAATAAATTAGTCCTGTTAAACTACTTGCCAACAGACGACGGCTCGCAGGATTCGCGTTTTCGCCGTTTCACAGGTGTCGGCTGGATTACCGGAGCAGCGGGCGAGGCGGCGGCTGCTGCAGACTCGGGGCCGGCAGTTCTACCAGCGATTAGCGCCTCGCCCATAGCAGTCAGTCGGTCGACCAGCTTCACTCGCTTGGCCTTGACAGCGTATTGAATAGCCAGACGGAGCACCCGCTCCGACATCCAAGCGGCCGCGTCAACAGCTCTGGACTCTTCCCCAGATTTCAGCGCCTGTGCGAACAGGCGCAGCTGCTGCTCGCCAAGGCCGGACAGCTGGCCGAAACTGGCCGACATGAACAGAGGAGATTCCAGCTCGGACAGTGGAGTCGGACACAGCAACGGCGCCAGAGGATAGTAGCGGATAGGCGGCCGAGCAGCCAGCGCGGACGGCTCGGCCGAATTCTTGCAGTGAACGCCGGCTAGACGGAAATCCGCAGGCGGACACAGGCTGACGCCGACCGGCCACAGCCAGTCAGTTCGTTCCGGAAGTACCGAGCGACCGTTTAACACCGGACACCAAGCGCCCAGTCCCGTACCGGGCAGGATTGCTCGGACAACGCCGTGACTGTCTTGGACGCAGAGCGAACCGGACTGCTGGCAGTGGCCAAGCCAGGCTACACGGCTGCGAGCCGTGAGCGGGATTCGAACCTCGGACCGCATTAGTCTGAAGTTGGTATTTTTCGGAATAATGATGTTGCACAGACAGCAGTAATAATCATTATAGTTGTAGCAAATGTAGTAAGCCACTACAGCCAGACACCTTTACTGTACATTTGGTCCGTGCCTTCTCTAAAGCAGGAACTGACGTCAGTTGCTAAAAATAGATACCACGTCAACGCGATATCTTGCGTGCTCCGACGCAATGGGATTCCTCCAGGCTATAAGTGCGGACCCCCTCAGCCGTGTTTCCGTCACAGCTCTCTCTCTCTCCCTCTGTCCTGAGATTCTCTGTTCCCAACGAGTGTCTGAAACTACAAATCTACCTACCATTGTCTTGAATCAGTTCTCATTCTAAACCCAGACGACTGAGTCTGCTCTGAGGCTAACACCGTCCTCCCAGTCGCCCCACTGAGCCTGGCAGGATCTGCTGACTATTCGTCTTGTTTACGAGCTATTTCATTCCGACGTGATCCTCACCTCACCAAAGACTGAGACCCAAAGGGACTGGTGGCAAAAACTACCAACGTAAGCCTAAACCGCCCATGAAAACTCTCAACACTTCACAGGCACAAAGTACCCTTTGCCTATCCAATTCCGATTGGTTGCCCGATCCTCAAGTGTTGTGAGCCGCTTAGACCCAGCCTTCCACAAGTCGGTCGACCTTGCCTGCCCTTCTCCAGAGAACTGAGAGCTGAGAATTGAGAATATTTTTATCTTAGGGGCGAAAAGAAGATGGGTGTGAGTAGGGATAACAAATGATAAAAAGTAAAGACGCATAACAAAAATAAGGATAAATTAATGAAACTCTGGCAGCTCTGACTGTACAAGCGAGTACATCTGACATCTGGCCGGCTGTGAATCGCACGAAACCCTCCCCCTTGGGCGCTCTCTCGAAGCATTTACCTCGGCACCGGCCAGTCCCCAGGTGTCGGATATTCGGCCATCTCGAACAGGTCAGCAGCCACTGGACAATCTTCATCTTCGTCTCCGTCAGCCCCAACGAAGCCTCCGCCGATATTGTAGATGACGGCGAAGCCACGCGGCCAAGCTGACAGCGAGATCAGGGGACCGGGGGCTGACAGCACCGCTAGTTGAAGCCCGCGATGGGACCAAATTCGAACCGTGCGCCTGGATGGTGTACATGAGTACAGGTAGCAAATGGGAAGCAAAAAAAAAAGTATTATAAGCATACATACATGACTTATGCAATAGTACACTCGACATTTTCGACAAAGATGGTACAAATCAGTTTTTAAATAGTACATACGCCACAGAATCCGAAGCCCGCGCATGCGCACACCGAAAAGTACAATTAAAACTCGATAAAAGTACGCTAGCACCTTTAAAAAGCACCAGGGCACTTCAAAAATGTGAAAATGTACATTTAGAGGAAATAACGCACATTAAAAAGTACAAACTCACTTTTAAATAAACGCACTTTAAAAAGTACAAATGCCCTCTAAAGGATTTAATACAATTTAAAGACCTAATGCACTTCTAAAAAGTACAAATGCACTTTGAAGCTTTCAATGCACTTTTAAAAAGTACGAACGCACTTTGAAGCATTCAATGCACTTTTAAAAAGTACGAATGCACTTTGAAGCATTAAATGCACTTTTAAAAAGTACGAATGCACTTTGAAGCATTCAATGCACTTTTAAAAAGTACGAATGCACTTTGAAGCATTCAATGCACTTTTAAAAAGTACGAATGCACTTTGAAGCATTAAATGCACTTTTAAAAAGTACGAATGCACTTTGAAGCATTCAATGCACTTTTAAAAAGTACGAATGCACTTTGAAGCATTCAATGCACTTTTAAAAAGTACGAATGCACTTTGAAGCATTAAATGCACTTTTAAAAAGTACGAATGCACTTTGAAGCATTAAATGCACTTTTAAAAAGTACGAATGCACTTTGAAGCATTCAATGCACTTTTAAAAAGTACGAATGCACTTTGAAGTATTCAATGCACTTTTAAAAAGTACGAATGCACTTTGAAGCATTCAATGCACTTTTAAAAAGTACGAATGCACTTTGAAGTATTCAATGCACTTTTAAAAAGTACGAATGCACTTTGAAGCATTAAATGCACTTTTAAAAAGTACGAATGCACTTTGAAGCATTCAATGCACTTTTAAAAAGTACGAATGCACTTTGAAGCATTCAATGCACTTTTAAAAAGTACGAATGCACTTTGAAGCATTAAATGCACATTTAAAAAGTACGAATGCACTTTGAAGCATTCAATGCACTTTTAAAAAGTACGAATGCACTTTGAAGCATTCAATGCACTTTTAAAAAGTACGAATGCACTTTGAAGTATTCAATGCACTTTTAAAAAGTACGAATGCACTTTGAAGCATTCAATGCACTTTTAAAAAGTACGAATGCACTTTGAAGCATTCAATGCACTTTTAAAAAGTACGAATGCACTTTGAAGTATTCAATGCACTTTTAAAAAGTACGAATGCACTTTGAAGATTCAATGCACTTTTAAAAAGTAAAAATGCACTTTAAAGGACTTAATCCATTTTAAAAATTACAAATGCACTTTAAATCAACAATACAAAAGTACACACAAACCTGTCGGAGCCGGCAAACAATCTGTTATCGCTAGCAGCCAAGCAAACAGCATCTTCGCCGCGCGGCAAAGCCTGAGTCCACTCGGCGCCGCCTCCGTACTCGCCGCCGTCGTTGCCGCTTAACGGTCGGACGCGGACGAAGCTGAGCGCCTCGGCCGTCGACGGAGCAGCCAAAGCCAGCAGTCGCAGACTGAGCGCGGCCAAAGTGAAGCCGTGAGCATTGGGAATGAGCAAGCCGTGATGCAGAGCGGAGTCGTGAAATTCAACGGACAGAATCCGCGGCTGGTCCGGCATAGCGGAGGCGGCCTCGAGGACGCAGCCGAGGCGATTCCACACTAGATAGCGAGGACAGCCGCTGGTGCTGCCGGGCTGCAGAGGTCGTTGGCGCTGCTGGCTGGCGCGGGCTCGATGAGGCGAACCGGCTGCTGCTTTGCGGCGATTTTTCTCCTCTTCGGATTCGCTTCCGCTACTGCTGCTGCTGCTTTCACTGCCGCTGCTATCGCTGCCTATAGTGGCCGTCTTCTTCTTTTTCTTCTGCTTCTTCGATTTCTTCTTTTTCTTGCCGTCGCTTTTACGATTCTCTTTCTCTTCGTCTTGGTTGAGAGAAGAGTTATCGTCCGCATAATTGTCTGCGTTGCTGTCGCTATTGTCTTCTTCTTTTGTAGTAGCAGCAACAGAAGCAACACCCTTCTGCTGCTTTTTATCTGCAATTGTTGGAGACGCTGAAGACGACATCATTTCGCTTTCGAATTCGTCCACCAAGTCGCGCGGATCAATGTCGGCTAGCTCAGCTTCAGCCAGCAGTTCCGCATCTGTCAGCTGCTTCTGGTGTTGTTGCTGCTGCTGTTGCTGCTGTTGCAGAGGCCTACTGGAGCAGTTCTTCCTCACTTCCGTAGTTCGAATGTCTCCCTTAGCGTCCAGATAGACCAAAGCCGGTTGCACCGCCGCGCCAGCCTGCGGACTGCGCCACCACCAGCACAGCTGATTGACCGGACACAGGCCGGGACTGCGCAAAGCAAAGTAGGGAGCCGCCTGGCGTAGGGAGGCCTCGCGTAGCGGCGCATCGGACCAGGCGATTGACCAGGCACTGATGGCGCCTGGGATTGAGTTTGATAGCTTCAATTAATATGGAAATCATCTTCATGGAACTAAATTGGATAGGGTAGAATCTACTGCAAATTAAAGGGAAATAATCCGCGCGAAAAAAATTGTTTGGGTGGATTCTGAGGAATCCCAGTGGATTCTGGGAATTCCAATGGATTCTGGGGAATCCAAATAGATTCTGGGGAATCCCAATGGATTCTGGGGAATCCCAATGGATTCTGAAAAATTCCAGTGGATTCGGAGGTATCCCAGTGGATTCTGGGGAATCCCAATAGATTCTGGGGAATCCCCAATGGATTCTGGGGAATCCAATGGATTCTGGGGGAATCCCAATGGATTCTGGGAATCCCAATAGATTCTGGGGAATCCCAATAGATTCTGGGAATCCCAATAGATTCTGGGGAATCCCAATAGATTCTGGGGAATCCCTATGGATTTCGGGGGAAACCCAGTGAATTCTGGGGAATTCCAGAAACAGATAAATATATTATTAATTTGGAATCACCATCTCGACTTCCAGCGGCAATAAAGTCGGCCTGCTGGCTCCACACGCAGCAGAGGATGGGGCCGCGAAGCTGGTCGCTAGAGCAGGTTGCTGAAACTGGCCAGGAATTTCCTCTGAAAGATATGGTTGAAAAAAGGAAAAAACTTCAGAAGGGTTCTAGGCAAACAACTAGGCATGTCTTAAAATTAATGTTAATTTTGGATAATTTAAAAAGGAATTAATTACAAGATAAACTTTGAACAGAATCTGAGGTGGAAGTAGGTGCACCCTGGCGCACCTTAAGCCACATTGTCACACAACCGGCGACAGGCATTGCCGCCCATTCCGCCGACTCCCCTAAGCAGGCACACAAGCGCGCGGATACGTTCGCAGTCACACGCACAGGCACACACACAGGAGTGTACAGCGGCCCTAACTTTATTTATCGTTAGGCATGTACACTTCACTATGCCTTGGGGTTGGATCTCAAGGCCGTTAATTGCACGAGCAGAGCCAAGCCGAGATTCCAGATTAGTGTGACTGCACTTGGAACCGAGCCTATTGAAAGAAAGCAATAAACAAACAAAAGAAGTCAAACCTGGCTAGCAGTCGCAGCTCGCAATCAAATGGCATAGCCAACAGCCTGCCAGCCATGGGCTCCCACACCAGCGGACAAGGACTAGCGGCCAATGCGGGATCTGAACAGGCCTTGGCAACTGGCCAAGATTTGATCTGTTTGCCACTGGCAGCTTGCCAAATTCTGGCCGTACCGTCGCAAGCTGAGGTGGCAAAAAACTCGCCTTCGGGATCCAAAGCCACTGACAGCAGCGGCCCCGAATGACCCTTGAGGGCCACCTCGCCAACGTAGCAGTCGCCATCGTCTAGTTCTATAACTTTGGCGGTGAAATCGGCCGAACCGATGCCAACTAGACGGCCAGACTGCGCTGCCGAGATGCACGTAACATTGGCCGTGAAGCTGAAGACGGGAGTTGGAGCAAGCTGAAGCTGGCCTGAAGGGACAATCTGAAGCTGGCCTGAAGGGCAATCTGAAGCTGGCCTGAAGGGATGATCTGAAGCTGGCCTGAAGGGATAATCTGAAGCTGGCCTGAAGGGACAATCTGAAGCTGGCTTGAAGGGACAATCTGAAGCTGGCCTGAAGGGATAATCTGAAGCTGGCCTGAAGGGACAATCTGAAGCTGGCTTGAAGGGACAATCTGAAGCTGGCCTGAAGGGATAATCTGAAGCTGGCCTGAAGGGATAATCTGAAGCTGGCCTGAAGGGATAATCTGAAGCTGGCCTGAAGGGATAATCTGAAGCTGGCCTGAAGGGATAATCTGAAGCTGGTCTGAAGGGAAATCTCAAGCTGGCCTGAAGGGACAATCTGAAGCTGGCCCAGAGGGGCAATCTGAAGCTGGCTTGGAGGTTTACTCGTCTACTTTGGCACTGTTACCTGAGATCGAATAAACTTAAATCGAAAAATTCTACTTAGTTAATCGATATTTAATGTACAAACTTGTGTGTGGAAACTGCATATACCGATATTATATAAACACATTCGAAGATATCAGAAGATTCCAGCCAGTGGGTCAGTCACTAACCGAGTCAGCGGCCCATCTGGCAGGTCGTCTTGCAGTGTACGCAGCTCCACTTTGGCCTCAATGCCAATCAGCAGATGCGGAGGTCGCACAGCCACAGCCGTGGCTGGTTCAGGCGAGCCGGTGTCGCAGGTGTGCAGTCGCTCACAGGAGGCGGCATCGAATACGTGCACTTGGCCGTGACGATCAAGGGCCGACACAAATCTGGGTTTGGAAGGCGTCGAAATAAAGGTGGGAGGCTGGCCCAGCAAATGAGGATCTGGGAGGCTGGCCCAGCAACTGAGGATCTGGGAGGCTGGCCCAGCAACTGAGGATCTGGGAGGCTGGCCCAGCAACTGAGGACCTGGGAGCCTGACCTAGCAACTGAAGATATGAGAAGCTGGCCCAACAACTGAGGCCTGGGAGGCTGGCCTAGCAACTGACACTCTGGGAGGCTGGCCTAGCAACTGAGAATCTGGGAGGCTGGCCTAGCAACTGAGGACCTGGGAGCCTGACCTAGCAACTGAAGATATGAGAAGCTGGCCCAACAACTGAGGATCTAGAAGGCTGGCCTAGCAACTAAGGATCTGGGAGACTGTCTTAGCAATTAACACTGGGAGATTAGCCCAACAACTAAGGATCTAGGAGACTAGCTTAGCAACTAAGAATCTTTGAAGCTTGCTTATAAAACTGATTTTTATTTTTTACTTTTGTAGATAATTAGAAATTAATACAAATATCACTATGAGGTCTTCATTATCTTAGGATTGTATAGATTCAATGAATATTTGCTATTAATAAATTAGCATAATTAAAACCAATATTAAAGTTAAACATATAGTTTTCTATTATAAGATAAGAAGACAAAATATCTTAAAATATATTTAAATATTTTTAAAGAATATTTGCTACTACAAGAAACTTTGAATATTTAACAACTACTAGAAATAAGCATAGAAAAAATGGAAGCCTTACATGTATTTATAGGAATAGGAATTATATTGTATATAAAAAATGACTCACTTTTTAGTATTGTCAACATGCATTTAATGTAGAAAAGAAGATGTATCCAATTGGACATCATTTTTTGTTTGCAACCTTTTAATAATAATAATAAGTTATTCCAAATGCAAAAGTTCTTCTAATATTTTAGAACAAGGTAAAACTATAATTTTTTAGCCTCAACTGAATTAGGCCATGGCCACTATTGAATTTGTCATTGACTTGAACTAGACATAATCTAGACCAGCATAGGCTGCATGTAGCTAAATTGGATGACTTCAAGATTTAGATTTGGATTTCTAATAATTGAAAATAGAGCCTATCTATAGGTCTATAGACCTATTATTAAATGACAGCTAGATTGTAGTGCAAGCAATTACAAGCAAACAGCATCCAAAATTACATAACTGCACCAAAAGTTATCTTATTCTGAGTACGAAATTGCATTTTTGATTTTTTATGTAGAATACCACTTTATTGATTTGATTGAAAATTTCTAAATTGCACCCCAGGAAGTTGAATTTAAGTTTAACCATAAGGGCATTATAGCAGCAAAACTGCGCCCAATATCCAGAGAAAAACAGAATGAGAAAAATTTCACACAATTCTCAAAAATTAAACATAATATTTTAATAGTCTTATATACCTGTCGCTAATGTCTAAGAATGATGGTTTGACTTCTGACACAGCAGTAATTAATTTTTGAGACCACATTGGTTGCAATCTCCAAGCAAACCTATTAATTAAAGCTTGAACGAAATTAAATGTAAAAATCAACGTCTTCTTTTCAGAACTGATACGTCAGTTTTATTATCTATGAAGTCCAAATTTGTTTGATAACTGGGAACACGTCGTGTCACACCCGCAAACAAAAATGTGCGCACGTGCGCACGCCTGGCTTACCGAACCGGGGCTGCCCTCATTTAAAAGCGCATAAAAGTTAACAAAACGTTACTTATTTATAGTACTAGAAGCCAATTAAATACTGAACTGCATTTCATACTTTGATTTATAAAAAGTTTGGAGAATGCTATAAGTTCACTTAAAAAACTAATAGCTTTACATGTAGGAACAGCACTACCGCTAAGAGTTTCGTTGTAATTGATCACAGTACACGTATAATCTGGTTTGTCAGTTAAATTCAGTCAATTGATACTTTCGACTCATTATTTTCCACTCATGAAAACTCGAAAATCTGATTTTTTTATTTTTTCACCATTTGCTACATCAAGAAGGAAGAGCTTAAGAATATAACTAATTTTCAAAAAATGGATGCATTTAGAGCAGCTGAGCTGCTCGATTTGGCTTTTTAAGTCGTTTTTCTGTGCATTTTTGGCTTTTCAAGCTGTATAGAAATGCGACACGGGTGTCAAAACTGTAATTGATGTAATTGACTGCAGTGGCGTAGCCAGGGGGGCCGGAGGGGCCCCTGGAGGGTGGGATTGGGCGCGGCGGGTATTTAAATAGAATAGCAATTCTGGAAAGGAAATGATACAAAACTGGAGAGAACAAGGAACCATGATGCAATTCAATGTAATACCATTACAATACGATTACGCTCATTGAACATAACATTGGGATTGGGCCATTGGCCATCATGCACTATGGTGTGGCATCACTATGCATGGTAAGGCATGCCGAGTGGCGTGTGGTGTATGCGCAAAGTGGCAATGGCAATGGCATGAGGCATGGCCAGCCAGGCCAACCCACCCCCCCCCCAATTGAAATTCCTGGCTACGCCACTGATTGACTGCATGGATGATGTACTATATACTTTGCACATACGATTCATAAATTCACTGCCGCGATTTATTCTAGGTCGATCTTGCCTTCTCGAATCATATGGACAACTTTAGTAGTTCAGCTCTTGAGTTCTAAGTACATGTAACTTGTTCACATACAGTACTGGTCTTAATAGACTTTACTGTTGACAGGGCTAAAATGTTGGTGGATTTCTGCATCTCGTCAAGAATTGGAAGTCGTTCTGCAGTAGTATAGTCAGCTCTACAGTTCAGTGAATGCTTGACAATTTCAAATAAATATATTTATACAATTAATCGACTCGCGATGTCAAACTGTTGAAGAAAAATTGCATTATCATTTATCGCTGCGCAGGGTGGTTAGCTGCTGGTCTTCAGCATCAGCGGCATCATCATCCTTGACTTCCAGCAGCCTCGATGTGAAAGCTGGGTGACACAGCCGAACCGCTGCTACTACGACAGCACGAGGACCTGTAAAAATCACGGAGAAATCGTCCATCAGTTCGTTTTTACCTATAATACATGTTATAAATTGTGCATCTACCCAGCACCTTATACGTCTCGATATTTGCACTAATAACCTAAATTGCATGAACAAAAACGAGTATCTCTCGATCGTAGTTATACATGTATTTTGGCTCTTACATGTATTTCATAAAATCAGACAAAGCTATCTAGGAACCGATTTCTTGATTTCTCTAATTATCCTGCTCACTCACTCACCCTTGCAGCTTCATCAACTCGTCGCCCTCGCGCAGCGTCTCCGGCAGAGTTCTGCCCGCGGTCTCTGGCATCTGGGAGGCCGCTAGACCGGCGGCCAACGAGCACACTCCGTATAGGACAAGCGGCAGCGCGTTGCCTAGCGAGGTTTCGACAAAGTCGCTCTGCGGGGTAGGGTTTAGGAGAAGAGTGAAGGGTAGGCAATCAAGAGAAGGTATGTAATGCCCCTTACTCACCAGGTTGACAATCAGCGGTCCCAGAGCGGACCCAACCCTGGACGCTAGAGCGGCCACTCCCAGCACGATTTGCCTCATACTGGTGGGCACCTGTTCCGCTGTCCACAGGTAGATAATACCAAACGAAGCCGAGACGCCCACCTTGCCAAGCAGTGCCAGAGTCAGCAGCAGGCCGCCGAGGCCATCGGAGCCGAGAACAGTCGGGAAGATGCATGCGATGAGTACCAGGCCGCAGAGGCACATGCTGAATATGTGAGGCGCCTTGCGTCCGCGCCACCTCAACAACAGGTGCGCCATGAAGTAGCCGCAGCCTTCGGAGACGGCGTTTAACGATGACGTAAGAAAGATGCTCCCGGGCAGAGACCCGGCGCCCAGGCTGAGGCCTTGGTACACCAGGGCCACCACGAGCCTTTGTTTGGAGACAGAATTGATTTCGTGGTAGCAAAAGTATGCGATACAGCGGGGGATCGGCAAACTTTTTACCTCAAGGGCCAGATTGAAAATCCTGCTCATGGCTGCTGGATAGGAAATGAGAGTGGAAAGTAGACAGGATAAAAGATGAGAGATGAGATCAGTTCCAAATGAGTTCCAAAGGACCCGAGGCCGGATAGAGAGAGCCGGAGTTTTCCGAGCCCTGCACTACAGTGCAAACATATCAGCCAGACAGAACCCACATTGCTAGAACCTCAAACGGTAAGGAGGATTCAATCAACCCTCACCATTGAAAGATGACGTTGGCAAACAGGCAGACAAGCCGTCTATATCGAAATACAGACAGACAATTTTCTTTGCTGCTGCCTGGACTGTCGCTTGATTGATCAGAATCGGATAGTTTTAACTTGAGCTCGTCTGGCAGTTGGACTCCGTTAACTTTGGCGGCTTTTCTGATCACCAGCTCCGCTTCTGAATGACGGCCCAGAGCAAGCAGCCAACGGGGCGACTCGGGTAGAAAACTGAAAGAGTCATCGGAGGATTATAGTTTAACATGGTGAGTAAATCAGTTCGCTTCAGATTGGATTTCTTAGAAAGCTACAGCTCAGAGTTCTAAGAAAGTTACAGCTCTAGGTTCCTTGGTTTTTAAACAGCTTTAGTTGCAGCTAAAACTGCGTGTATGCATGATTGACGAATACCTTGCATTGGTAGACCATTAGAATATTCGGTAATGCGAGATAAGATAGGGGAACTTCTTACAAGGCCGCTGGCAGAGAAGCAAACGAGATGCATGCAGACGCTATGGAAATCCATCGCCAGTTTTGAAGCAGAAAGGCCAGCAGTGCGGTGACCAGCAGCCCTAAGGTGAAGGTGTACTCAATGATGAATCCCGAGTGAAGGCGCATTGAAGGACCAACGAACTCAATGCCTGAAATTTCGTAGAAAACAGTTAACGAGAATGAATAAAAATGAACAAACGAATGCTAATGTTAAACAAATATGGTGCAAATTTAAGCGCAAGGATCTCACTAACCAATGACAAACGCGGTAGGGAAAACGCCGGTGGAAGCCATTCCGCTAACGAAGCGGCTGATCCAGAACTCGACAACGCCGCTAACTAGGCCGGAGATAAGATTGCTTAATCCTTGGATTGCCAGGTAGATGAATAGCGTTGTCCTGCGGCCAAATCTGGATTTTTTTGGACAAAAAAGAGAAAAAACACAAAATTGAACAGTTTCTTATTGGTACGTCAAAAACATCCTCTAATGATGTCGGGCGCGGTCAAACATAAAAAAACGTACAGAACCTTAAGCTTCACTGATGGGTGATGATGTCTCAAGACGATATCTCAATGAACACTCTACATGTAGCTGTTACAGCACTTTCTTTTGTTACTTATGGAACTACTTCAAAAATTTATGAAGGTGTTGTTTTGATAAACAGTCGATGAGGGAAGGGTGAAGAAAGGAACAAATCAAAAAACATCTTTGAAAATGTCTGTAAGACACTTAGACATGTGCACTCGCAGATCACTGGCTCACTTGTCCGATATGAAGCCGGTGACAAGTGAGCCAACCAATAGTCCATAGAAGTAGCTCTGCGATACTGTTGTCAGTAGGAATTGACGCTCACGACTGCAGACGAAGTTGTTCTGAAAAAAGTGATTTTTTTAGGCCCAAGCTTTCTATTGCTGGATTCAGTTCTATTGCGGAGAAACTCACTTCTGTAGCGAACGTGCTCATCATATCGGAAGTGTCGTAGACCCAGCCATCGCTGCACGTCACAGTCTCGTTGGTAGAATTGGCTGCAAACAAGCGGCACCGATCAAAGCAGTCGCCTTCTTCGGCACCGGCGCAGGGTCTGGTTGGCACAAACTGGCGCACTATGCTTGCATCGATGCCCCAGGAGTCGTTGGCACCAAGTTCAGGTATCCGACAACGGTGATCGGGTACGTACAGAGTGTATATCAGCTGGATTCCGTTGAAAGCTGCGCAAAATTTAATGGTTGATCAAAAGACTGCAGCATATGAAGAGGGCATGAGCTTACGTAACGCATTGCTAAAGATCGATTTTTATTTCCATTTACATTTGAATTTATATGCACAGATACCTTTGTAAAGCGTATAACTATAAACATTTTATTGCGAATGAGATATTGAAGTTGTACGCTCGAATAATGATTTATTCGGACTACATTCGATTCAGATTCGATTCAGACACAAGTGGTCCTAAATCTTCGGCAATTCAGATGGTCCAACACCTTCAGTTCAGATGGTTTGCACCTTCAGTTCAGATGGTTTGCACCTTCAGTTCAGATGGTTTGCACCTTCAGTTCAGATGGTTTGCACCTTCAGTTCAGATGGTTTGCACCTTCAGTTCAGATGGTTTGCACCTTCAGTTCAGATGGTCCTACACCTTCAGTTCAGATGGTCCTACACCTTCAGTTCAGATGGTCCTACACCTTCAGTTCAGATGGTCCTACACCTTCGATTCAGATGCAAATGTTTCATAAGTTCGGGTTATAGTTGTTTGGATCTTACTCTACACATGTTCTTCTACTGCGATCCTTGCGCAAGCACTTCTTTATTAGAATTTCTAGGCTAAATTCTGTTCAGAAGAAGAATAGCGACACAGAATGCGCAATCGCATGGTTTCATTTGGAGTTTCATGCATAAAACTATAGCAATTTAAACAATAGACTGCTCTTTAACAAGCAGAACTTACCAGTGCAGATAGCGGCGTAGCAAGGAATTATGTACATTAATCTCTGGTAAAGTCCAAAATCACCTAACAAGGTAACAATCTCTTCAAACTTCATTGCATCGGGTAAATTTGAACTCGAAAATTTATTCTTTTTTCTCTCAGTGTCTTTTTCAGGTTAATTAAAGCCTCCCGCACGCTTTCTTTGGATAATACGAGTACTGTCTTTATGTGACTTCTCTAAGAGTTTATTGCTATCTTAACAATTTGCGCCTGAGTCTCCCAGTGGTGGTCCAAAGGTCACGAATTTAGCCTGCTCGAGCTCCGAACTCGCATTCCAAAAATAGTCTAATCTTTTTTTGGAAAAGGCCTCAAAGTGCACTAAGAGACATCAAGTCCTCTGCTCTGTTCTGCTTCAGTTTAAGTTTAAACGTGGACGTTGATATACCAGGACTGCCCCTAGCCACTGGTGTCACATGTAACATGCACAGTTTAATTTAGAAGTCAAACTTATTTTCAGTGAGATCTCAAATTTTGACATACAGCTGGGAGTCCTAATACTGTGCCTGTTAAGTTTTTATGCAAGTATTAGCTTTACGCGCTGTTTCTTGGAATTGACTAAGGCTAATATTTTGGAATTGAATTGATGCAAATTGATACCAACAATCATCAGCCAGTATGAAAAAAGCAAGAAGTGTCGTCACCAACAAAAGTTCAAGCTGGTATCACGGCGTCAGAGGTTGCTAGGGCCCCCTCTTTTGGTAAAGTGCATCATACAGCTGTCGCAATGCCGCTGCTGACCAAAAAAGCAATCGTGACAGGCGTCTGCAACGTGCAAAGCCCTCAAGATGAACTTCGATCAAGGTGATCCTGTTCACAGACGAGACTCGCGCCACGCTGGATGGCTCCTAGAGCCATTTCCTGACTGAGTGCGTCATAACAAAGAGGCGGTAGCATCATGATCTGGAAGGCATCATTGAAAGCACTGTTGTGTGGCTGTTCCTACATGAAATATCAAATCGGCGTGGAGACGATCTTCGTTTATTGGTTGCGTCAGGTGTAAAAAGGTATGCATTCCAGAGCAAGCTAATCCTCATCTACGATAATCATTAGTGTTTTCATCACGTTCGAACGCGTTTGAGCTCACCACAAGAGATTGGTTTTGCACTTTTGCCTCAAAAGAAATGAACATTAGACGGAGGATCCGTAAGGTAACTTCTTCACAAAATCACAGCATTTTTTAAATCGCAGTTCCCGTCTGTAACTTACCAATGTCAATATCACTATTGCCTCCACTGCCCCTGTCCCTGATACTGTTACCTCTACTGCTCAATCGCCCGTTTGCTGTCCCTTCCGGAGCTCAGTATATTGTCACTCTCCGTGTCAGAGCCACTGTCACTGCTACCGATATTGACAAATCTTATTCACACTCACCACGACGTACGTAATTTCTTCGATTGCCGTCACAGTCAGTCACTGTTTCTACTGCTGTCAACGCCGCCACTTTCACTGTCACTGTTTACTGTCGCCATCGCAGTCACTTAAACAAAAGTTACTGTCAGAACCTCTGTCTCTGTAACATGTCTTGCAATCGTCCAAATCACGCCACTGAAAGCCCTCTACGCATGGAAAAAAGTAGAAATCAATTCAAAATAAAATACTTTGACTTACTCAAACTCTAAAAGCGCTAGCGATACGGTTTCAATCAGAACAAAACACAACGCATAATTTACAAAGCAGTTGTTTTGGCTTCAATTTACTGACACAAGATGTGTTTCCTTGATTGGCCTCCTCGATTACCCGGAGCACAATCATTGGCTCCTTAGTCAATAATAAATATTTACAATACAGTATTGGCTTTAATTTAACGCATTTAGAAAATATTTCTGAGTTGGTTCTGATTTATTAGCAGATATTACACTAAAACGCAGAATCTCCATTTGCATTTTCGTCGACCGCCTGCTGCTCTTTGATCTCCTTGCCGACGTCTTGTGGCTCAACGGTGGCCCTACTGTGAGAACAAGGGATTTTCGAGGATGCGAGTGAGTAAGCGAGTGAGTAGTGAGTGAGTAAGCGAGCGCTGCAGCCTCACCTCCTCCAAGCCGCCAGCCTCCGGCAGTCCTCCAGCGTCTCAGGCAGCTCAATGCCCAGCGTCTCCGGCAGCAGCAGCGATGTCAGGCCGGCCAGCAAGGCGAGGCAGCCGGAGATCAGCAGCGGCAGGGCGGCGCCAAAGGAGCTGGCGATGAACTTGCGCTGCGGGGTTGTGGGTGTGTTCGAAGGTTTCAGATTCTTAGGCATTCGGAACTCAGAACTATGCGTTTCAAAGCATGACTGCAGCCTTTAAACCTTGGACCGGAGACCTAGCAGGTCTTACTCAGGCCTTACCATATCTGCCAGGAAGGGACTCAGCAAGTCTCACTCAGGCCTCACCATATCTGCCAGGAAAGGAGCCAGAAGTGTCCCAACTCGGCCCGCAGTGCTGGAACACCCCACAGCCATCTGTCGCACTCCGGTGTAGAACATCTCTGCAGTCCAAAGAAACACAACGCCGAACGCGGATGTGATTCCGATTTTCCCCAGCATCGCGAGCGTCACCAGCAGCCAGTCCAAGCCGCCGTCGGCTGGTCCGAACAGCTCCACGAAGATGGTGCTGCACAGGGCTGCGGCAGCGAGGAACATGCTGCCCGCGTGAGTGACTCGTCGACCAAGGCGACCCGCCAGAGCGTGCGGCACTACGTAGCCGATCAGCTCAGCCAAGGCGTTGAGAAACGAAGTCAGGTAGATGTCGCCAGGTAGGTTTCCGGAGCTCAGACTAAGGCCATAGTACACTAGAGCGATCACCCACCTATGACAGGCGGTTACAATACGCTTGTACAGGGAAGGACATAAACTTATTGTTCTTAGAACTGAGACCAAGGAATCTCATGATCAAGCTGCTCACCACTGCAGGAACATGTTCATAGTCATCAGTGCTGTCTGCCTATTGGTGAAAACTCGAAGGAAGCTCGTCTGCTCGGAGCTGTCCGCAGCGGACGAAGTTGGTGACGAGCGGTCGCTGTCGTCAGCGGACTCGCTGTCTGGCGTCTTGGAGACATTCTCGCTTGGCGGCCTCAGCTCCAGATCCGTGGGCAGCTCGACGCCGTTGACTTTGGCCGCCTTTCTGATCAAAGCCTCGGCCTCAGCCAACCGGCCTCTTGAGATCAGCCAGCGCGGCGACTCGACCAGTAGCCTGCGAAAGGATTGACGGACTGGATTAATAAGACTCATTCAACGGTTCCACGTCACTTCCCGTCTTTGGCTCTTCCCTGTCGGTCTAGACCTCTTACCAAATAAGAAGAATGGAGAAGAGCGATAAAGCGCTGACTGCAATGTTTAGCCAACGCCAGTAGCGCAGCAGGTAAGCAATGCCGACCAGGAGTATCAAGCCGAAAGCGTACGCGTATTCAATAACAATACCAGCGTGGATTCGAGCCTGGGGACCGATGAACTCAACACCTTTAAGCGGATAGAGCAGGCTAAGACTTAATGCCCATTCAATTTTCTTCATCTAATGCAAAACATTCGGTATTTACTTACCCACGACGAAACTGGTGGTGAAAGTGCTGGAACAGCCAACTCCAACTAGAAACCGAAGCACCCAAAACGAATACGGATCCGAGGAAACGCTGGACGCCAGACCCGACAGGCCCATGATCAGCATGGATCCAATTAGCACAGGTTTTCTACCAAACCTGTTCAGATTGCAATGTATCTTTTAAACAAGGTGAAACTAACACAGACAGGTAGATAGTTCACTTTACTGACCGATCCGACAGAATCCCGGACATCCATGCTCCAATCAGGACGCCAATAAGCTGACTCTGAACCAGAGTGGTGACCAGAACCTCCTTGCCCGAGTCGCATACGTAGTTCAGCTAGTAATAAAGGTAAAATATTTTGACTAATTTTCCTGAAGAATGAATGCCCGGTCACCCATCTCTCTCCGTTCTATCTTCAGTAACATTCCGTGCTCACCTCAGACGGAAACGTGTCAATAAACTCGGACTTGTCGAACACGAATCCTGCTGAGCAGCCGGTCGTTGAGTTGGTGCCGTTGCCACTGTTCAGACTGCACGCCTCGAAGCAGTCCGCTGCGCCAGGCACTGCACATCCGGGTCTCTTGAGCGGGACGTCCGCTTCAATCAGACTCGAGTTGATGCCCCAGTGATCGGCTGGGCCGAGACGAGGCACCCGACAGCGATGCTTGGGGACGTTGAGGATGTAGACCAGGATTATTGTGGAAAAACCTTGTGAATATTAACAAAAAATATCTCAAAATTCAATCTACGAACCACCTCACAAGACCCTAAACACGGTTTCCTAACAAGTTCACTGAAAACTGCAACACTCTAAATCGCAGACGCTGAAACGCCTTGAACCCCGAGCTACTTTGCACCTAAACCTACATGTAAAATTGAAATAAAAAACCCTGAAACATGCTATACACCCTACACACTACGTCTTCAGTTAAACACCTCAAACCAAGACTATTAAACCTCTCACTAACTTCAATGCCTTAAAATATCGGTCACTCTAAATATTTAAATAAAATCGAGTCTCACTGCAACAGACGGCGGCATAGCAGGCCAGCAGATATTGGATCTTCTGAAATCGACCAAAGGAGCCAATCTTTTCGATAATATCGTCCAGAGACATTTTTCAAGACAGTTGAATGCAAGAATGTACTATTCAGCTTAGGTGTCAAGGAGTTCTGCCCCGACAGAATAGCGAGTGCGTTCATATTTGCAATGCTAACAGCTTTATTTATTACATTGACAATAATATCTTTAACGGAATTCTCCAAGGAATTCTGCTAAGTAAAATGTACGCGGCTCTAGTTTTTACTTCACTGCTCAGAGCTCCTCATTGAGAGGTCGAGCATTTTTTGGAAATTTCCATAAAGGAAAGTATATCGAAATTCGACAGCTCAAGCGGTCTCTTATCAATGCAGCTATTGATCGTTTAAAAAAATTCATTGACACATGAAATTGAAATGGTGGGGCACAGTTACCGATCTTTTCCCTTATCTTTCTATCTGACAGCTAAACTAATTCATTCCGAATTCGTGGTAGCAACCAATTTCATTCTGCCTTTTTTACTAGTATGATCACATGCTCATAATAGCTTATTTAAGCCTTTTTTCTCAAGTGCTCGTGAATTATGCATACTGATCGTTAGGGAATTTTTTTGTTTTAATCGCTAAACAGAAAATTTAATCTTATTTTGAACTTCTGAAGCCGTGTTTTTAAAGACTCCGAACTTTTCTCCGAAGTTTGATCCTTGTATGGTGGCTGGGTGGGTCTTGCAATTGTAATGTGGGTCTTAATTCGGTTCCGAAGAAGCCGGGCACCACAAGGCTAAAGAGCATCAAGGCATCTATCTGTCTTCAGTCCTTCGCTGCGAAACCGTTCAACCGGATGCTGTCTCGCGGTTGAAGCCCGTGCTGGATCCGTACCTGCGTCCTGAGCAAAAGGGGTTCCGGACCCATCGCCGCACATTGGCGCAGAACCTGGCTGTTTGCCGAGCCATCGACAAGGAGCGGATAGTCGATCCTGATTGCTATCTTTGTTGATTTCAATATGGCATTCGACTCAGTTGTCAATGCCGTGCTGAAAATCGTGCTCCGCGCGTAAAACGCACTAGAGCAGCTGATTTCCGCCATAATGGCGAAATACTTCGACACAAAAGCTGCTGTGTCAATAACAAACAGCCTATCGGACTTCTTCAAGACATCCCCGAGACGCTTCAGGGAGATACGCCAGAGTCGTCCCTGTTCGTTCTGGTGCTTGACTGGGGAGGGGGGGGGCGGCGGACTGCTCACCCTTCTAATGACGACTGCTTTCTGCTGCAGCGACGCGTGGGTCGACGTTAACCGGAGAGGCAGCTCAGCGTACTTGGCTACGCCGAAGATCTCAACTTGCTGTCCTCGAACATCCAGTGCGACCAGCGACAGCTGCACAGGCTGGTGCTGTTGCGGCGAGTGTCGGTCTGGTTTTTAACAGTCAAAAGACTGTCGTGCTCTTCCCGCCGCGACTTCGAGGCTGCAATTTTGTGCCAAGGCGCTGACAAAACTTCCACGATATACATCGGCGGTCTGGTTCCTGAAGCACGGGAAGATTTGCGGCGTCGCCGAGGGCTTGCCAGGGCTGCCTTTCCTTCTGTGATTGCGATCCTGCAGTCAAAGCCCTACATGTACCTGACCTCCAGTGGGCGGCGTTGTTCCAGGTAGTTGTCGAAACCGTCCTGCTCTATAAGGGTGTGACTTGGATGCTGATGGATTTGCTCGAGCAGCAAGTTGACACGGCGAACGCTGTCCTGCTGTGCGCCGCCTTTAAGATGGGAACGAGTGAACCACTAACATCGACGCGCCAGCAACAGTCCGTCCAAGCAGACGGCAGCTCCAGCTGGCAGGCAACACCATTTGTGCCTGTTTTCGCGCTCAAGCCCTCAGGCAAGCCCTGTGATGTTGTTTTCACTGTTAATTTCAGGTCACTGACACTATCATCTGTCAAATGTCACGGCATACCCCGATAAAGTGACACTCTAAAAAGGTCTCGAACACCTACTGAATTATCACGACTATTCAAAAATTCATTCTCTAGCGTTTTAAACAGTGTTTGACAACAGTCTGTAAACAAGAGCTTATCTGTTAATCAGCGTTAAGCATAGTAAAGATTTCAAGAGGCACCGTGCCGGGGCGTTTTCCCGTTTTTCTGAAAAAAAGTTCAGACTTCTTCATTTTAACGTCAACGCCTTTGCCATCAACAGAATTGAGGATTTTCATTAACGATGCCCGTATTGGTAGCTCGTATTGATAATAGTTCGTATTGGTAAGGCAATTTCAATTATGCCAGCAGATTGTATTTTTTAAACTGACCACTCATCGCGCCACTGTTTCAATCGACATAAAAAATCGAACAGCTAAATATTTACACAGCAGTTGCTTCAGTTTAAAATATTGTTTAACCGCATCGCACATTATCCTTAACAGCGCAAGATAAGAATATATTCGTTTGGAATATGGCTCAAGGCGGAAACATTCCAACAAATCTTCTCTCGAATTCTCCGTATCGTGTTATTGTGAGCCGATGAACTAAACCGCCGAATCTCTATTTGCATTTTCGTCGACCGCCTGCTGTTCTTTGATCTCCTTGCCGACGTCTTGTGGCTCAACGGTGGCCCTACTGTGAGAAAAAATGATTTTTTAAAAGTTTTAATGAGTGAGCGAATAAATACGAGTAGTGAGTGAGTAATCGAGCAATGCAGCCTCACCTCCTCCAAGCCGCCAGCCTCCGGCAGTCCTCCAGCGTCTCAGGCAGCTCAATGCCCAGTGTCTCCGGCAACAGCAGCGATGTCAGGCCGGCCAGCAGGGCGAGGCAGCCGGAGATCAACAGCGGCAGGGCGGCGCCAAAGGAGCTGGCGATGAACTTGCGCTGCGAGGTTGCGGAAGGGTGCGAGATTCTTGGACATTCAACACTCAAAACCATACGTTTCAAAGCATAGCAGCATGCTTTAAACCTTACACCATATCTGCCAGGAAGGGACCCAGCAAGTCTCACTCAGCCCTCACCATATCTGCCAGGAAAGGAGCCAGTAGCGTCCCGGCTCGACCTGCAGTGCTGGAACTCCCTACAGCCATCTGCCGCACTCCGGTGTGGAACATCTCCGCAGTCCACAGGTACGCAACGCCGAACGCGGATGTGATCCCGATTTTCCCCAGCATCGCGAGCGTCACCAGCAGCCAGTCCAAGCCGCCGTCGGCTGGTCCGAACAGCTCCACGAAGATGGTGCTGCACAGGGCTGCGGCAGCGAGGAACATGCTGCCCGCGTGAGTGACTCGTCGACCAAGGCGACCCGCCAGAGCGTGCGGCACTACGTAGCCGATCAGCTCAGCCAAGGCGTTGAGAAACGAAGTCAGGTAGATGTCGCCAGGTAGGTTTCCGGAGCTCAGACTGAGGCCATAGTACACTAGAGCGATCACCCACCTATGACAGGCGGTTACAATACGCTTGTACAGGGAAGGACATAAACTTATTGTTCTTAGAACTGAGGCCAAGGAATCTCATGATCAAGCTGCTCACCACTGCAGGAACATGTTCATAGTCATCAGCGCTGTCTGCTTATTGGTGAAAACTCGAAGGAAGCTCGTCTGCTCGGAGCTGTCCGCAGCGGACGAAGTCGGTGACGAGCGGTCGCTGTCGTCAGCGGACTCGCTGTCTGGCGTCTTGGAGACATTCTCGCTTGGCGGCCTCAGCTCCAAATCCGTGGGCAGCTCGACGCCGTTGACTTTGGCCGCCTTTCTGATCAAAGCCTCGGCCTCAGCCAACCGGCCTCTTGAGATCAGCCAGCGCGGCGACTCGACCAGTAGCCTGCGGAAGGATTGACGGACTGGATTAATAAGACTCATTCAACGGTTTCTCCTACTGCCGGCTCATTAGACCTCTCACCAAATCAGCAGAATGGAAAAAAGTGGCAGAGCGCCGACCGCAATGTTTAGCCAACGCCAGTAGCGCAGCAGATGAGCAACGCCAACCAAGAGGATCAAGCCGACAGCGTAGGCGTATTGAATCACGATGCCAGCGTGGATTCGAGCCTGGGGACCGATGAACTCGATACCTTTAAGCGAATAGAGCAGGCTAAGACGCATGACATGAAGAAATGAAACGAATGACTGCTACTTACCTACGACGAAACCGGTTGTTAAAGAGCTAGCAAAGCCAAGTCCAACGAGACACCGAAGCACCCAGAACGAATAGGGGTCCGAGGAAACGGTGGACGCCAGACCCGACAGGCCCATGAGCAGCATGGATCCAATTAGCACAGGTTTTCTACCGAACCTGTTCAGTATCAGATTCATGTTGTTGAAGATTTATTAGCATGCGAAGGCGTGACAAACGCTTTTGTTAAGCCTTCTAATATGACGACTATACTGACCGATCCGACAGAATCCCGGACATCCATGCTCCAATCAGGACGCCAATAAGTTGACTCTGAACCAGAGTGGTGACCAGAACTTCTCTGCCCGCGTCACAAACGTAATTGAGCTGGCATCGAAAGGAAGCATGATATTTGTTGAAGCATGCATATTATTTACTATAGTTCCGTGAAGCTTACTGAATTTAACTCTAGCTTTGCTCTCTCTCCACACCAACCATACTCCCACACTCCCTGCTCACCTCAGACGGAAACGTGTCAATAAACTCGGACTTGTCGAACACGAATCCTGCTGAGCAGCCGGTCGTTGAGTTGGTGCCGTTGCCACTGTTCAGACTGCACGCCTCGAAGCAGTCCGCTGCGCCAGGAACTGCACATCCGGGTCTCTTGAGCGGGACGTCCGCTTCAATCAGACTCGAGTTGATGCCCCAGTGATCGGCTGGGCCGAGACGAGGCACCCGACAGCGATGCTTGGGGACGTTGAGGATGTAGACCGGGAC
Organism: Macrostomum lignano; assembly: GCA_002269645.1. Taxonomy (NCBI): domain Eukaryota; kingdom Metazoa; phylum Platyhelminthes; family Macrostomidae; genus Macrostomum; species Macrostomum lignano. The sequence goes on along the minus strand of NIVC01000064.1, from coordinate 7,811 downwards.
TATTGCAGCCCAGCCTGTGAGCATTTTACGAGTAAACTCGCACTTGTTTGATTGAGATAAACAGTGTCAATAACTGCTACAATGAGCCAAAAACCTTCCTATCTCAATCCTAACAGAACCTTTAGAAAAGCCTAATTCTGAGCCATTGTACCGGTAAACTTAAACACACCCTGAACCCAAAATTTGAACCCTACGTTCTGAACTGTAAGCCCCGAAACTGTAACGAAATCTAAACGTCCAATCCAAGGCTTTCAAACCTGTACATGTATACCTGAAACATCCCGCAGAATCGCTATAAAAAATCATGCTAACAAAATCACACCGCACATCATCACTCATCACTCTACACTGTATTCTTTGACCCACCGAAATGCTCTACAGACCCGCCACATGCATCACCTTGAATATGTAAATCCAATAACAAAAAAATTGAGTCTCACTGCAACAGACGGCGGCAAAGCAGGCCAGCAGATATTGGATCTTTGGAAATCGACCAAAGGAGCCAATTTTCTCGATAATATCGTCCAGAGACATTTTTCAAGACAGTTGAATGCAAGAAGCAGATATTCTCTAGTCCGGCTGCTATTGAGTCAGTTCGGACAGATTACGCTTCCACATTATAAGTACTCCGCGCATCTGTACTGCTAAAAGTGAGTACGTCTTTTGCATTATCATTAGCAATAGCATTCTTTCAAATGGAACTTTTCCCTCAAGCACAGTGCGCATTTTGTACGTGTTTCGTACGCTTCGAAATTTGAACGCAGATCTCTATACTTACGAGCTACGCACAGCTAATCAATTTTTGAAACTTTCCATAAAGAAAATTTATTCTCAAATAAAGTGCTCTAAGCGTCGCTTATCAATGCTGGCAATGAAAGCTTGAGAATTTTCAGAATTTCTATTTACATTTCAAATAAAAATTGGTTGACACTTCTATTTCTAAGGTATAACGGAATTTTCCCTCTTATCTGTTTTTATCTGATTCTATGCAGTTTTGTCGTTGCATAAATCATGCGCTCTGACTTGCATTCGTGTCTCGATAAAAGACAACGCAGGGCTAACGTTTTGTTTTGATTTACAGCTTGTGAAAATTATATTTTGAAATTTCGTACGAGCTAGTGGCTGAATGATAGTGTTCTCGTAGATAGGAAATTTTCATTTTTCAGCACAAAAATTGTTATTGCTTTCGATTGGAGGCAGACCCAATGTTCATCTTTAGATATGTTAAGTCTATCTGATAGTTCTTTCGATATTCATAAAGCTTTTCGTTCAGAAAATTAGGGTTCTATGTTAATTTTTTATTGAACGTGCAATTGCAATGTTCTGTGCCTAAAAACCATTAAAATGACACGGCTCGGCTCATTTATTTTATGAATATATTTTGTCATTCTTAGCTGACTGTGTACAATATGTGTTATAGAGATGATAAAATAGATTCATTAAACGAAAGATTCGAGCGTTTTTATGATTTTTGGGTACAGGAAATGTACCTATGTAGAATAAGAAATTTCGGCGAAAAGTGGCCTTTAAAACTTTTTTTCTATGAAAAGTGAGTGTCGCGTCGTTTACGAGTATATACGTTGCTTAAGTTATCCTTGAGATTTGTTTATTTAGTTTATATTTTCTCACGGCTAATACTAAACAAGACGCGCCCTAATTCTACCCTATGATGCCTCACATACCGCCCTATGATACCTCACATACCACCCTATGATGCCTCACATACCGCCCTATGATACCTCACATACCACCCTATGATGCCTCACATACCGCCCTATGATACCTCACATACCACCCTATTATACTTCACATACCGCCCTATGATACCTCACATACCGCCCTATGACACCTCAAATAAGTTTTTGTTTTAATTTTTTAACGTTAAAACCTTGATAAAATTTAAAACTGCACTTAAGCAGCATGCGGGCGATTGTGTATTAAATAAATACACAATGAATATCATTCGCTTTGCATCAATAACAAACGTAAGACTTCCAAGCGTCACATGATCGCGCATAATCTTTGCACAAAAACGAGACTAAGAGATTGATTTGGCTTCATTCGTATTATGAATATGAATATGAATATGAAGTCAGAAGTCAGAAGTCAGAAGTCAGAATATGAATATGAATATGAAAACAATACGTCTTGTTTTCATCTCGTAGCAGCTGACGTTTTCATTACTGAAGATCAATTATATGCCAATGATTGATTCAGCCGTGCTAATGGTTGGAATATGATATGTCGATAGGTTTCCCCTTTTGTTGACTTTTCTGAGTCCGCTGATTGCAAAGCAGCTATGCATGCATTTCTCTCTCTAATCACGCATGTAACCTGGCTCTCCAACTCTATCACTGTCTTTCATCTCGCGCATTTGTCTCCATTGAGGCCGGATACTATAGGCCGCGCCGACAACAGAATCCAGGACTGACGAAAGCGTCGACGAATCACCAAGTAACGCTCCGGTAAGGGCCTGTTTAAATTACCACTATAGTAGCTTCACGGGTCGAAGATTGTTCAAAGCAATTTTAAAATGGATTCGAACCAACTATACATTGATTTGAGTAATATTTGACCCGCAATGTGAAGAGGCTTTTAGATGCCTCCAGCATCAGAACAGCATCTCCTGTGTACTGACTCAGGGCAGTACAACTCGGCACGAATGATACTGGATGACCACATCAGCTTGGTCAGCTTTCGTTGGGCGCCCTAAACGATCAGGTACAGTAGGGGATCACACTGCCACCGGAAAGCATTCTTCGTTGGTTCAAAGGGCAGTCCACGGAATCTAGTCAAGCACCAAGACGATCCGAAGCGGCCTAACCCCAGAGGCCGGCCTCGAAGAAGTCAGAGACCATTCGGTTTTGAGACAGCAGCTTTCGTGTTGCAGAACGTCGCCATGATAGTGGACATCAGAAATTGGAGTATACGTGTAGCATGTCATTAGGCTCATACAAAAAGTGATCTACTTTTCTCAGATCTCAGCCCCAAGTGACGCAATTTCCACCACGCCCGTGCTTCTCGTCTCAACTTCAACTGTGGGTGATGTAATTTGCGTCACAAGAGTAGGCTGGTTTATGGCTAGAGATGGATTAAAGATGCCCCTTTGACAATCGCACTGGTTTCGGGTGAAAACTTTAACATGTTGCAGAGTGTATGTGTATGTCTTGAGCGAAACCATCTAGCCTTATTAAAAAAACATAATAACTGCACAACTGCACAAAACGAAAGGTGCCTAAAAATAAATTTACAACATAAATGCCTCACAAACGAGCTAGACCACCGTGCAACTCATTTTAAATGGGCTCTTTTGTTCAAAGTTACTTGAGAGCTAGATCCAACTGGTTCAATCTTATGACGCATCTCAATCTCGGGGTCTGTGCTATTCTTTAAGCCTCCGTGCATTTCAAGCTAAAGCTGCCGCTCTCACTGCTCACAGTGTACGTGTATTTTTTGCGACATTTAATTAAAGCATAGAATTGCACAATTGAAAGTCTGGGAGAGACAACCGGCCTCTTATAAGCTGATTCAATTATTGTTTGTGTGCAGTACACGCAAGTACACTCTAATCTGCGAGTACACGCGCACAAAGTGCATATCATTCAGACCAGCACTGTACGTTCTTGAATCAGCTTTGGTCTCCCCTTCTCTCCCTCCATTGCTCTCTCTCTCTCTCTCCTCTCTAAGCCTCTCTAATTCTCTGTCCAAACCAACCAGCTTTCCTAGCCCTCCCCCCAGTCCCTCAAACTCTCCAGCAGTGCGCACAAGGTGGGAATAAGCCGGTTTCCCACAGCCAGTGCAAAATATATTTATACAGACCCCGCCCTTTAGTTCTACTCCGCTCTCTCTCTCTCCCAACGCTTTTTCTGTACCAAGCTATCGCATAGCCAGTCTGTTACAGTCTGCTCCATCCGCAGTACGAATGGCCGTCTCCAAAGTTGACCAACCGTTCAACGCTCTGGCCGAAGCCGAACGACTTCACAAGGCTATGAAGGGCATCGGCACCAACGAAAATCTCATCATCGACGTCCTTGGACATCGTCCGTCGCATCAACGAGCCGAGATTGCTAAAGCATTCAAGACGTCCTACGGCAAGGAGTTGGACAGCGCGTTAAAATCAGAGTTGAGCGGCGACTTTCTAGAAGTGTGCGAAGGTTTGTGCTACTGTCTGAGCGAGTACGATGCCAAGTGTCTTTACAGTGCCGTCAAGGTGAGAATTTGGATAGTATACTCTGACGCTTTGCTTAAAAGGGTATTGCTTACACTGTCTATCCAGCAATTTGGAGGGGGTAGAAATACATGTACTGCTATCGGGTCGCTTTCACAAGCGCTAAATTTCACAAGCGCTAAATTTCACAAGCGCTAAACTTCAGAATAGCGAAACCACCTACTTTCACAACCGCTAAACTTCACAAGCGCTAAACTTCACAAACGCTAAACTTCACAACCGCTAAAACACAAATGTCGGCTACTTTCACAAGCGCTAAACTTCACAAGCGCTAAACTTCACAAACGCTAAACTTCACAAGCGCTAAACTTCACAAACGCTAAACTTCACAAACGCTAAACTTCACAAGCGCTAAACTTCACAAACGCTAAACTTCACAAGCGCTAAACTTCACAAACGCTAAACTTCACAAACGCTAAACTTCACAAACGCTAAGCACGAATGTCGTCTACTTTCACAAGCGCTAAAATAGTTAGTATATTAGTATAGTATATTAGTATTAGTATATTAGTATATATAGTAAATTAACATTTTAGCGCTTGTAAAAGAAACCGACATTCGTGTTTTGGGGATTGTAAAGGTTAGCTAATGTGAAGTTTAGCGCTTGTGAAAGTAGGCGACATTTGTGTTTTAGCGGTTGTGAAGTTTAGCGTTTGTGAAGTTTAGCGCTTGTGAAAGTAGGTGACAAATTCGTAGCTAATGTGAAGTTTAGCGTTTGTGAAATTTAGCGCTTGTGAAAGTAGGTGAGTTAGCGCTTATGAAAATTAGCGCTTGTGAAGCCTCCCTGCTATCATGGGTCGTAGACATTGGTCTGTAGATTGTGGGGTGTATGTTCATATTTTTTCCATCAAGTATCAAGAAAATTTACTCATACTAATGCGAGACGAAATGTTCCTAAATATTTTCCCAAGGGCGCCGGCACTGACGAGGAAGCGATAATCGACATCTTGTCTTTCGAGAAATAACGCTCAGATTCAGGCCATCAAAGCCTCTTATTCGAAGGTGCTGCACCGCGATCTCGAAGCCGACATCAAGTCGGACGTTAGCGGCAACTTCGGCCGTGTCCTGGTCGGGATCCTGACCGCCACAGGGATGAGAATCCCAATGTTGATCCAACTTGGTTGCGCAAGATGTTGAGGCTCTGTTTCAGGTAATTAAGATCTATTTTGCATGCAAAAAGTTGCTTCTTACAAGAAAATCAATTCGGAAAATAATTCACTACAACTTTCTTGACATTTTACCTATGAGCGGATATTCCAGGATGCCATGACTCTATTTGATCAATTCGATCACTTTATCAATTTTCTAAACCCGAAGAATATTATAACATTTGTAGATTGAAAAATCAGAGATATAATTTGGCTACTTCTTCGACACCTAAACTTTAAAACGTCTAAAAGTCTCTTTCGTTAGTAAAGTGACTTTTAGTTTTACACAATGAACTTGATTACAACATCGCAGCAAGGTATAAAGTTGCACTTTACACCTCAAAGGGGGTTATGTAGTCAACAATTGATCAAGAGATTTAACTATACGTGCATAAATATGTAGTTTTCGAGTAGTACAAGACATAACTTTTACTGTGATTCACATCGATCTAGAGAAGCGTCCATCAACACTAGAAAGACGTTCAAATACATTTTGACGCGAATTGTGTCGTAAAATCTTTAGTGTATTGAGCCCGTATACAAGTTAGCAAATTAACCTCCATAAACTTACCAAGGCCGGTGAGAAGAAGCTCGTACGAACGAGTCCACCTTCAACGCGTGATGTGCAGCCGCTCCTACCCGCACATCGCTGCCGTGGCCAGCGAATACGCAAGCGTCACAAAAAGAACCTATTGGACGTTATCGATAGCGAAACAAGCGGCAGCTATTGCAGCCTACTGCGCAGTATCGTCTCCTACGCCATTGACCGGCTGCTCACGTCGCCGAACTGTTCTACAAGAGTATGAAAGGCCTCGGCACTAACGATCGCCGCCTACAGCGCACCGTGATCTCCCAGTGCGAGTCCGACCTGCCAGCCGTGAAGGCCGCTTTCCAGCGTTTGCACAACAAGAGCCTGGCCGAGATGGTACGCGGCGACACGTCTGGCGACTATCGCAAAATTTGCTGGCTCTTCTAGGCGAGGCCTAAGCGTTGAAACAAAACGGAAGCTTCGCGTTTGTTTTAATGAATGCGAAATTTTTTCCGAGAGATCTGTTTACACTAAGACAAAACATGCAAGCATGCAAACAATGCAGGCTACGAATATTATAGTCAAGTTATATACCAGTAAGTGTACCTTAACTGACAAATAAGTATCCGTTGTTGCTTTTATGTCGGTTTGGAAATGCAATAATTCTGATATTATTCGTTAGTAATATTATTACAACTTACTTTCTAATTCACATAACAATTCACAACTTTTCACGAACGCTTTGAGTTTTGTCTGAACTTATATACCGTAATTCTCTTTTTGTGGATTTTTTCGGAAGAACAGCTTATTTTTTTGAGCAAAAAATGATCTATTCTACAGGCTGCAGTATCCTTTATCTAAGGCATTCGCGTGCATGAACCAACGTCTATCAGTACTTTACTTAATTATCCAAAGTTTTTATCTCTTTGTCGTAAAAATGCGCGTGTCTATCTTAATAACTATTTCCGTTGTTCATTGTCAAATCTTTTCACTTTTATAGTATTTTTCTTTGCAGCAGAATTGCAGCTGCTATTTTGTTTATCCGCGTGACTTAAACACATTCTAAAAATTGATAGAATAGCTAACTTAATATTTACCTATTATTTTCTAAACTTATTTATGCTATTCGGTGTATTTCGATTAAAACAAAATTACCCAAAATGCAGAAAGATAATTTTACTTTGTTAACACCATTTGTTAAATTTCAGTAATAACGCTTTTGATTTATCAACAAAAATAAAAAAAATCGTGCAAAGGTCATAAACATGCTTAATTCTTCGATCTATTTGTTGATTGTGTAAGATAGATTCATGCTGGAGAAATTAGATTCAGAGACTTAACTTTCAGCTTAAAAAGAAATAATTCAACGTTGAATCTTTCACGATAGCTACTAATCGGCACTCTAACTCTCGAACCGCCCAAAAATCCGCAGCGCAATTTCATCGCCATCTTTTGCGGGCCCTGTCTCTGTGCTGGTCAAGTCCTTAATTTTGATCTGCTTGCTAATTTGCTGGCCGAGTCACCGATATATGTAGCTGCCGTTGCTCATGAAAGAGCGCTAGGGGCATGGGATCTCCTAATGGGATATCCTAAGTCTCTATTTTCCGCATAATTAGCTGGCTGAAATCAAAACTGGAGAACTAAGCAGAGAGCCTAGATAACTGATCAAGCTGAGAGAGTTATCTGTGCGGGTTGATTTTTTTATATGCTCTGGCTTTTTGAATTTTATAATTTTTTTTGGTTGATTTTTTGAATAGGCATGGCATTTAATGGTAAGCAATTCAAACTAGTAATTTTTTTGGTTCCAGTGCATAAATTTTTTGTGCATTTTTGGACTCTATAATTCAGACTTGAAAAGCTATCGCAGCTGACTACTTACAGTAATCTAATAAGAAACTAAATTCCA
>NIVC01000063.1:70000-153648 GCA_002269645.1 Macrostomum lignano | reverse complement strand
GACGACGACGGCTCGGTGATGCAGCTGTCCAGCATCTGTACGATCTTTTTATCCACCTGGTCTCGCACAGACAGAGGCAGGCGGCGCTCCACCCGACGGGGGTCTCGTGAGCTTGACTTGAAAAAGTTTGCTTTGCTAGAGGTTCTTCTGACGTTTGCCTTTACGAGCTAGCGAAGCTTTTCATTCATATACATGTACTCGTACATGTACATGTATCAGGCTCTATCAATCATCAGACAGAGACTAAAGCCAAGCCTTTGTTGCATGCTCAATTCATAGACAATTGTGTTATAGTGATGCGTTTTATACCATATGCTACCATGTACGAGCTACATGTAGACAGAGGCCCTCTGACTGCACAAACACGCTCGTACATGTATAATTTGGCATTCGATCTCTATATAAAACACTGTGAAAAAAGGGGTCCTGTACAAAAAAGCTTACTGCTCCTCTCAGAATGAATATTGACAAAAATCGAGTTTTGTATATCTTGTAGAGGGTTAAATTCTGTACAGGATTATGGCGATAAACCAGCTTTCTACATGTGCGTTCAATAATAAGTTCGATCTAGGCCAGGGAGCACTTGAAAAAACCAGCCTCCCAAACTATATTTTCTGCATGATTAGGCCAGTTTTTTTATTCCCGTCCCTAGTTTAAGTGGTCTCTGCGTAGAAGTACATGTAAATGTATTTTATAGCTAGACCGGAGAGCTTGTCGACTTACATAATTGTTGGATTGTCTGTTGGTGCAGGCTTCGCTGGATCATGCTAAGAAATAATTGCTGTGTAGCGGGATAGCATGTACACACACACACACACACACACACACACACACACACACACACACACACACACACACACACACACACACACACACACACACACACACACGTCCTACATGCGTGCACGTTTTGCTATGCGTACCTGTGAAATTGTAATGATGTTTCAAATTTGAATGTGGCCGCGACGGCGTGGGGAGTTCTGCTGCGTCCCGCGTATACATGTACCTGTAGAGCGCAGCTGGAATATGAATTGCCATAGGCTTGGTTCGATATCCAAATTCTGGCAGATCGATAATGGTGTGGGCTAAATAAAACCTGCTTCCGTTGAGCTGCCAGAGACCCTGGAGGACTGTAATAGGTTGAAAAGGGGCTTTAAGAAGGTTATCACCGACTGAATTCTTCTCGATCATGTGCCAATTCTGTACCAGATCATCGCACAGAGCCCGCCGTTCAATTTTAAACGTGTGTTGTAGAAGATACATACAGGTTAATTTTTACAAAAAGTTCTTCTGACGTTTGCTTCGATTATTCTGGAAACCTATAATCTTAATTTAATGAGTATAATTGAGCATTTTGTAAATTAGCGAACTTCCAAAATATCAATGGGTAAGCTTTAACGTTAGAATTCAATTCAGCAATAAGAAATCAAGAAATCGATTGTTTATGTATTTCTATACATTCTAAGCATGAAAGTAACAATAGCAAAAGTTTTTTCGAAATTAGAAGAGTATTTTGCTTTACTTTGAATTAGCAACCTTTTTAAATTTTCCCTTACGCGAGATTTTTAAGAAAATCCTAATTGATTGCAAGATTCCTGTCGCTTAGATTAGACGTTCTGTTTGCTAATGATTTTTTCTTTAGTCTATTGTATTTTATGCTGACCAATTGCTATACGGCACCCATATATATTATGTGACTGTATTAGATGTTCGTTTTTTACTTGCATTTTTACTGTCAATGATATAGAGTAGGGGTAGGCCTAGGGGGCGACCGGGACGGCCAAAGTCGGGCCCGGGTCGGGCCCGGGAATGAGGACTCGGGCCCGGGTCGGGCCTCGGGAATTCGGGACAAGATCTTTAGGACAGCTCAATAATTGGAAAAAAATCATAATAAATCTTAATACTTTTAGCATATGCGGATTACTATTAAATATATAATAAATATATGAATTTTTAAATTTAATATATTAAATGTATAATAAATATATGATAAACATCAAATATATTATAATATATAAATACATTAAATATATAATAATATATAAATATAATAAATATTATTAATATTATTATTTAATACATTAGTTAAGACTTCAGAATAGATAAGAGTTACATTAAAAGACTTAATACTCAAATATCAAATATCAATACTCAATAGTTCAAATTCAATGTCCCTGTGTGGCACAAGTACTGTGTGTGTGCCAGTGACAATGACACTAACAGGCAGTGAGGTAGGCAAGCAGGCACTGCGGCAGTGCGGCTGGCACTGGCAGTGGCAGTAATCAAAAAGAAAAAAAGCTGAAGCATTAAGTGTAAGGCACTTGGCATTGGAAGCAGTAAGGAAGTAAGAACCAAATCAATTGATTGATTCTTTTATTTGAATTTTTAGTTCCTTTACATAGCTTCAATGTAAAGAGCCATGTACACAGTCAGTATTCAGTAAGACAACAAGACAAGACAACAGAGCAGAACACAAATGAAGTGACAACACAACACAACACTCAACTGTCTCAACAGAACAGGCAAACAGACAATGGAAATACAAGTAATTAGCTGATACCTGCCTACCTGCTCACCTACCCACCTAAACGAATATGATTACGAATACGATACTATGAGTCTACGACTACGACTACCTACGAATACGATACAAATATGAACACGATTACAAACTCTGATACTGATAGATAGCAAACTTCTTGGAAAAATGGTTGCCTTGGCCCTTAATAGGTACTTCTTGGAATGTAAATAGGAAATGTTATTTACAAAAGCTTAAAAATGACTAAATCAACTTTTTAAAGAATCATATTTTTGCTTTTAGGCTGCAGCCTGCAGCGTGTAAAGTGGAATCAATATTGCAAAAAAGTATTGCAAAACTGTTTTAATTTTATCTTCCTGGAAAAAAATCCGATCTTCCTGGAAAGTGGAAACTGCTGTGGCTGACACTCACGGTCACAGACAGTTGCAGTTGCAGTTGCATTTTCCTGGGGCTGGAATTAAACGTAAATTAGTGTGAATATGTTGAAAAATAATTTTATTCTTATTCGCACGCGGTTAGTGCCTTTAGGGAAAAAATACTTGTCCCGATTTCCCGACTTTTTTAGGGTCGGGCCCGGGTCGGGCCACGATTTCGGTCGGGATTCCCGACTTTTCGGGCCCGGGCCCGGGACTGGGTTGCCCCCTAGGTAGGCCCCTAGGGCCGAGTTCAAATAATCAATCGGAGTTGGAATAACGGTCGGAATATTCCGAGTCGGACAAAGTTTAAGAGGTCAATATAAAGAGACTCAGAGACTATAGTATGCCTATTAAGTAACACTCGTTGGGGTAAGGCTGTACTGTAGGTGTAGTAGGGCATGTCTAGTTTTTTGTATTTTATCATTCAAAGCATAGGCCTAATGTCTGAATCTGAGACTCTTTATTTCTTTTACTTTACTAAATATTTATCAATTATAAGTTATAATTGTTGAAAGTAATAATATTTTATACAATTGCAAGTATTATCATATGTATATATATATTATTATTAGACATTTAGGTTGATAGCTTTGCACTGTTTTTTTCTAAACATTTAAATCTGGGTTAGGCCTACACTGAATCTGTCAACATCTAATTTGTCAACAGACCTAAACTAAAAAAAAATCAAATTTTTCAACAGTTGAAACAAGCTGAGCAAATTTGTCAATAACAAGACAGACTTACTATAAAGTTTTTTAATTAATGCAATAACCATAAATTTCTATAATGCAATGAGCAAAATATTGCAAAAGACTTCAACAAGACTTCATGAGTAAACATTCTAAATGCTGTTTTGCTTATATAACTCAAAATCTAATGGATTGGGCAGCAGTGTTAGGCACCACTGCACCAGTCTATTAATAAGTGTTAATCCGTTAATAAGCATTAAGATTTTTCATTAACGTTAACAGACGTTAACAGATAACAGATAAATTCATCGTTAATGGTAGTGTCTATGTCAATGACCAAAGACGCAAAGAAGGAACGAAAAATAGAAGTCTTACAAGAAGTTTAAACATTACGAATGTATTTGAGCTTACCTATATGCCTAAATATAATATCTTTATTTATGACGATGATCATATAGACATACATGTAATTAACAACTTCTTACAAATAAACTTTAAAATAATGAATTAAAATAGTGTGAAGCTTTATTTCTTGCGTGTGAGCATTAATTGCTTTGATTCACTTCTGTCCCAATCTTTCGCAACTTTCTGCTGCGCCTGCTAATGGTACTGAAACAACCTTCCTATGCATATTTAATTATGAATTTCTTGTTATTAGCTTTTAAGTTTCAAATAAAATAAGTTACTTTTTTACCATATGCTTTACTTTTAGTAGTATTATGCATGCAAGTTTTTTAGAATGATTATTTATTACTTTTTTAGCTTTCAAATTGCTTAGATGACCTCTATGTTTCGCTAAAAAGATGGAATAGCAAAGACATGCAATATGAAGTCTGTTTTGGAAAAAACATGCAAGATTTTCGTATTTTCTATGTTAACTTTAACAGATTAATGCTTATTAACGATAATCAGTTAACTTTAAGTTAACTTAACAAAATTAGGAGTTAAAAAGTTAAGATTTTTTTGTTTTAACGCTAACGCTTTTGCTGTTAATGGAAGTTAAGATTTTCATTAACGGTGCCCAACACTGTTGGGCAGTCAATTCTATGTATATAATACAATATTCTATATAATTGAGTATCCAGATATAAGTATATCAAGAGCTAGTCTATTAGGTTTTTTGTGCTATGTAGCTTTATTAGACTTTATTGCATCATTAGAGTGAAGCAAATGATCACTTTAATTTAAAAATTAATCCCGTTTGTTTCTCTCCTAAATCATTAACAAAGGTTTTGTTTAAGTATAACTTTAGATTTCAAAATATATGCAAAAATTTCAATTTTCAATGTGTATAATCAATATATACTAGTTGGTCATTAGCATATTGTCAAGTAACCTAATTTGTCAATCATGCATAGTAAGTTAAACCCATGTTGGCCTTAATTAGATGTTGACAAATTCAGTGGCACCCTTAATCTAATCTAGGTCTAAAATTAGAAAGCAAAAAGACAATGATAAATAAAACAATTCAAACAAACAATTAAACTTAGTTTTGTAAACTATTAGGCCCTAATGGTTTTTATTGTTCTCAACCTTAATTAAGGCCTATGAATTTTATGTAATATGCATAAAAATCATTTGTTTAAATAAAAACCAATGCCAAAATAGGCTTATATTATAAGTTTAAAGGCATCAAAACATTGTAATGTGCAAAAAATCAATGACAAACAAATTTGGCAACATGTCTTTTTATAGCTAAAGACAAGTTAAAGCAAATGACATATAAGAAAGGCTTTTCTAAAATGCTCATGAAAGTTTATAAATGTAAAATAATGGCCATATATATAAGCATATTAAAATGACCAAGAAAGTATATTAAATTGGATATCTCACATCTTTAAGAATATATTATTGGGGCCCACTTGACATTTTTTAATTTTATAATTTCTCTTTGCATGGTATATTTTTGAAAATACCTTTCCTTGAGATTATAACCAATACTAATAAGTAATAGAAGGATCCTTTTAGGCATAGGCCTACAAAAAATCATTTTTCTCATTTTTTCCAAGTTCCAACAAAAGTTTTTGCTTTCGAAGCTGCCTGTTAAATTAAAAAAACATTTTTTGGAAAGGACTTTAAAACTCACAAAGATGATTAAGTGATAGATAAAATAAACTCAATTCAAAAGGAAATCTAATATGCATTGAACATACATGTGCAACAGTTGGCCAAGTCGGCCGATCCAGCCGACTGATTTGGCGGCCAACCAAGGAAGTCTGTCTCAAAAATGCCCACCCGAAAAAATACCAAAGTAGTATTACTAAGTAGCTGATGAGGCATTTTGTCTTAATAAGACGATCATAGTTACTCCTGCCGTTTACCCAAAGTTGCGTTAATTTTGCTTTAGGTTTTTTTACATAAGTTGCATTGTTGGCCAAAAACTATTTCACATTTTTGTTAAAACTAAGTTGCACAGCTGACCAAATTTTGGAGGTTGCGCATGTATGTGCATTGAAGAATACTATTTTACTAAAGAGTTATTCAAATTATACACAATTGTTTTTCCTTTATTAATTGGTCCCAAATTTGCCTAGATTGTTGCCAAATTTGCTTTGACCAAATTGTTTAGCACCCAAAACATTGATATAATATTTTTACATATAGTATATACTAATGTCTAAAAGAGTAGGGGGTAGTTAATATGAATATTACATGTTTAGATAATATAATTGAATATAATTTAATTTAATTCTAGTGCATAGGCCTATATGACAAATCTATATGCTAGACTATAGAACAAAAATTATACAATAAACTATATCATAAAATTAGGTCATAGGAAAATAGTGAAATGTGTATTTTAAATTCAAGCTAATAATGCCTAGCTATGAACTATGCCCAGGATAATGTTATTTTGCTTAGAAAATTCTAATGCACAAAAGCTTTCTCAGGTCAATACCTTGATATATGCAGTTGTAATATAATAGTGCAATGTAGTATAGATCAACTGTAGTGTTGAAACTAATGTATATCAAACAAAGAGGCACTATTTTACAAAATTAAAAAAAATTGCTATTTTAAGGTTTTTAGATATGATATTGACATTAATATTTATCATGATAAATCTTTAGTTACCTTTCATTTATTACCAAAACATGCTAATTAGTTTATTTAATAATTTTTTATAGACCTTTTTAAAGAAATTTGCAAATATGCATTGGCAACAAGATTAAAAAAAGATTTTTTCAATACTTGAATTTGCATAGATTAAATTTTCTCATTTATTTAGAAAACTTTAAATTTTACTTTACCTAATATACAATGCTAATATACAATGGATATGATCATGACTATAGGCTATGAAATCAATTTTATAATATATCAATATATGCAAATGAATGTTTTAATACAAGCTAAGGCAATGTACGCACTTTATATTATATCACATCTAGAATCATTTTTATACCAAAGGCAATAAAAATGCCACTTGTAACTATGGAATCAATTTAACTAACATTAAATTATAGCTAAAAAACATTGAGAATGATAAGTTCTAATATAAAAAATCAATTATATCTAATAAAACAAATATGATTTAAGTCATTTTTCTACTTTTAAAATATTTTTATATGTGACTATACAAATATACTTATAACAAGAGTTGCTATTGCAACATTAATCTTATACAAGCACGTGTTCCTAGATGGTTAATATTTTTAGTCCAATTCTCCTTGACCCTTGTATATGTGTTGCTTTGTTTTCCTATGTAAGAGATAATCTAGTCTTAAGAGCACTGAAATTTATGAATGATTCCTGCAATAAAAAGCTGAGAGAACATAGGACTTCAAGCAGCAAACATATTGAGACACCTTCTCAGTGCAAAACATGATCTGGAACTGAACATTGAAACTTTTTAAAACAGTTTTTCAACTTAAAATGAGTTGTCTATCTATCTAGATTTATTTATCTATAGTAAAATAATTTAAATGACTTTTGACTTTTAAGATATATAAACCTTAGGTTAAAGTATATTAAAATAGTAAATTGCAATTGTATTGTAAAAGTTTTTCATTTTTATACTAAAATTAAATCAGGTGCAATGATAAAGGTTTCTTGGGCATAATTTTATTATAATAAATAGTCTATTTATTAAAAGGTATAATTGTATTACTTTAATGATAGTGGTTCATAATTTTTTGTGAACAATATATGATTGTATTGATAAGTTTTATATATTATTAAGTTTTATATAAGTAAATCTTAGAAGATAAGAGAAACAAGAAATTGATTTATTACTTTGCTACATGAATTCTTAAATTTTGTTAGTGACCTTTTCAACAAAAGGTCAGCAAACTTCAGTGCACAGACCACATATAGCCTGTTAAGCCTCACAAAAGCAATCTAGCCTGCTCAATGTTTTTCTTCTCAGTTCTCTTCTCTCCTCTCTCTCCCCTCCTCTAGCCTGTAGTCATGTCTCATGTGCTGGATCTCTTCTCAATTTCTCAATCTGGCTCTCAAAGGTAAAAATGTTTGCTGGCCCCTGTTTTAGATTGTTTATCCTGATGTTTATTACTGCTCACTATGATATTTAAGAAAAACTGAAGAAATACCAGCGTGTTTTTTGAAGCTGAAGAATTGTTAATAAAATTTAGCTGGCTGGAGACCTAATTACCACTTAGGAGTTGAAATTGCAGGCCATAAATTGATGCTAGTTGCATAATTTTTTAATTTTAGTTTTGTTACTACTATCAATTGCTAGTAGTGTAGTAGTGGAGTTGAACATGCAAATTTAAATAAATAAAACTATACAAAACTTTGCAGATTTCCCTTTCGCAACTATTCCAAGCTAACCAGAATCAAATGGTAACAATGGCCGACGATGACCAATCAGAGTGTCCGCTGTGCATGGAACCCTTAGATTTTGATGATCTGGCGTTCTATCCGTGTCCATGCGAGTATCAGGTAATTTGTTGTAACCAACCTGCCCAGTGTGTCTAATATTTTGTAGTTAAATTTATATTGCAAACTATTCTATACATTTGTCAGATCTGTCGATTCTGTTGGACTAAAATCTTAGACGAAGGGAATGGTCTTTGTCCAGCTTGTCGGAATGTAAGCAGTTTAATCGATATTTTTGATTACTCGGCATTCAGGTTATTAAATTGTAAAAAAACTACTGCTTGTAATTGTCCCAATCAGGCGTACAATTCAGAGCAGCCGGCGTCATTTAAACCATTGACGGAGGAAGAGTAAGTCAGTTTTCAACGTGACTAATTTGTTGTCTTTTTTAGGCGCAGTTTATCCCTATCAGAATCTTGTTATTGAGAATTGGGGGTCACAGTTGTGAGAGCGCCAATGCGAATCCTGATGAGCTTGGAATCTTAATCTTGAAGATTTAGAATCTGAATCGGGACATTTCTGACCTAAATCATGAGATTCAGAATCTTAATCCAGAGATTTCTAACCTAAATCATGAGATTCAAAATCTGAATCGTGAGATGTCTGACCTAAGTCGTGACATTCAGAATCTTAATCCAGAAATTTCTGACCTAAATCACGAGATTCAGAATCTTAATCGTTAGATTTCTGACCTAAATCATGAGATTCAGAATCTTAATCCAGAGATTTCTAACCTAAATCATGAGATTCAGAATCTTAATCCAGAGATTTCTGACCTAAATCACGAGATTCAGAATCTTAATCCAGAAATTTCTGACCTAAATCACGAGATTCAGAATCTTAATCCAGAAATTTCTAACCTAAATCATGAGATTCAGAATCTTAATCCAGAGATTTCTGACCTAAATCACGAGATTCAGAATCTTAATCCAGAAATTTCTGACCTAAATCACGAGATTCAGAATCTTAATCCAGAAATTTCTAACCTAAATCATGAGATTCAGAATCTTAATCCAGAGATTTCTGACCTAAATCACGAGATTCAGAATCTTAATCCAGAGATTTCTAACCTAAATCATGAGATTCAGAATCTTAATCCAGAGATTTCTGACCTAAATCACGAGATTCAGAATCTGAACCTTGAGATGTCTGACCTAAATCGTGACACTAAGAATCTTAATCGTTAGATTTCGACCTAAATCATGAGATTCAAAATCTTAATCCAGAGATTTCTGACCTAAATCACAAGATTCTGAATCTGAATCGTGAGATTTCTGATCTAAATCACGAGATTCAGAATCTTAATCGTGAGGTTTCTGACCTAAATCACGAGATTCAGAATCTTAATCGTGAGATTTCTGACCTAAATCACGAGATTCAGAATCTGAACCGTGAGATTTAGGGATCTAAAGCGCTATTTAAGAATTGAATCGGAATCGATACTTGAATTTTTATTTTTGTCTTGTTGTAGATTATAAATCGCTATCCAAACGTTGACAATCTGCGTCAATTTCAGAATAATGAAGATTCGCAGAACTAAGAAAATGAAGGAGCAGGCTCGCAAACAGCAACAGAAAACAACTGACAATGTTAATAAGCGATCGCTAAACGAAGTCCGAGTTGTCCAACACAATCTGGTGTTTGTCATCGGCCTACCAGCTCGTCTAGCTGACGCCGACGTGCTTCGCGGCGCCGAGTACTTCGGTAAGTACGGCCGGGTGTACAAGATCGCCCTGTCCAGGCCAACCAATGTCGGCGGCGGCGGGTCCAACAGTCAGGCTTCGTTTGGCGCCTACGTGACCTTTTATAAATCTGAGGACGCTATTCGAGCTCTGTTGGACTTGCGCAATACAGAGATTGATAGGCGGATGTTGAAAGCGTCGCTAGGCACTACTAAGTATTGCAGCTCGTATTTGAAGGGTCACACGTGTCCTAAGCCTGACTGCATGTACCTGCACGAACTTGGCGATCCCAATGCCAGTTTTACTAAAGAAGAAATGAACGCCGGCAAGCACAACGAGTTTGAGGAGCGATTGGTGCAGCAATTTCTAAGTAATCAAAAGAAAAGCTCAGCCAATCATAATCAGAAGCAGGCGGCCAATGCTGCCGCTGCAGCCTCCGGGACGTCATCATCCGGAGCTGGCGCTGCCGCTTCTGGTGGCGGCGGCGGCGGCGGCGCTACTTCAAGCAAATCCAGCAAGAAAGCTTCGAAAAAAGCAGCTGCCGCCGCGGCAGCGGCAGCCTGTGGCGGTTCAAATGGCGGCGAGAAAACTGGCAAGCAACAGCAGCAGGCTCCTCATCCACAGCCTAGGCATGTTTCCAGCAGTACTCAGGACACTTCTCAGGCTCATAGGCATCAGCAACAGCAGAGCCAGCGAACCAGAGGAGAATCACCAGTGTCAGCAGGTTCCACAGCTATAGCTCCCCCTTCTTCATCATCAGTAACTTCGTCTGTTGCGGTGGTTTCTGAATCAGCTACTACTGTTAGTAGTTCTATGCAGCACCTTCCCCATCAGATATTTGGCGGTATTGGCGGCGGCTTGGGCGGCTATTCGTTCAATGGCGCAGCCTCTTTGGGGTCGATCGTTCCAGCGCCGCTGCCTTCGTCACACGCGGCTTCGCCAGCGTCGCCAAAGCATCTGTCTCTGGCGCCGGCTCCTCCGCCGCCTTCAACCAGTCTGGCTGTGGGATCCGGCTCAGCTGCTCCGGGCTCTTCATCATCTCCATCATCATTGAGAGTAGGGGCTACAGCAGCGCCGGCACCAGCGACAGCTTTCTCTTGCGACGATTTGGACTTTGATCCGTTTAGCGAGTCGCAGAGGGGATTAAGCGAGTGCCTGCAATACGAACAGCAGCAGAAGGCTATGCACCAGCAGCATCATCAGGCCCCGCCTGGCTTTTATCAGCATCATCAGCCTGGCCTGTCCTCACCGCAGCACCAGAATCATCTTCAGCAGCAGCACCAGCAGGTTAGTCGGGTTCCAGCGTCCTCCTCAACATTGGCACCGCCGCCGGGGTTATTTCATCTTCAGCAGCAGCAGCAACAGCCATCGCTAGAAACTGATGTTCGTCATTTAGCGCAGACGTTGAGAAGTTTATTTCCCAATGCTAATATTAGCTACGAGGGTCAGGCAGCTTCTAATAATCAAAGCGCTCTGTTCGCTCCCGGCGCCGGCTCGCCAGCTTCAGCGGCGCCAACTTCAATGTTTGGCTACATCGGGTCCGGTCGGCCGCCCCAGTCTCTATCGTCTGCTGTTGGCGGCGGGCACCGATTCGTGCCCAGTGCCAGTTCGCCAATGTCTGGCACTGGCGTGATTTCCTCGCCAGTTGCCGCTTCTAAAGCGTCGGCGCTGAATCCGCTGCCGCCGCCTGGTCTCTGGTCGGACCCGGCCATCGTGTCGAGCCATCAGAGGCTTCAGCAGGAACAGCAGCAACAACAACAGCAGCAATTATTTGGCGGTAGCAGCAGCAGCGGCAGCAGTTTCTACAGCAGCAATGGCGGTGGCGGAGGCGTGTTCGGCGGCAGTCGCCTGTTTGGCGGCCTGGGCGGCGACCCAGTTTGGCCCCGTCTGTCGCCATTCACAATCGACGACCAGTCGTCTCAACAGCAGCAGCAGCAGCCGTCAACAGAGCACGCCGCCAGTTTTTTTAGAACCGCTTGACAACTAAAAAAACTGGATGGCGATGACTCATTGATTCAATTACCAAGCTAAAACGTAAAGGGGGGGTTTCTTTGTCTAGCAACTACTATTAGTACTAAACTGTTGTTGTTGTCGCTGATGGTGAAACAATATTCTCTCCTGTCTGTGCGAGTTTTCTTCTTCAAAGAACAGCAAGCACCGAATTATTGTTTTAACAAAAACTGCATTGTTATTAAGGAGCGTATTGTCGATTATCATTATTTAAGCGGTTAGAAATTGTAGCAGAGTATTTCTTTTTTTCCAAAATTAAAGTCTATCTGTCCTCTGTCATTGTGGTTTGTTATTCGTCTCGAGTGCTGTAGGACCTTTAAGCAGATTGGGCGATCAGTTTAATAATTTCCAGTGCCAATATCCTGGGCTCCTTGTCGCATCGTTGACAAATTCTCTATTTAAGGTTTTCTTTAGCACCACTAGTGATTGGTGTCTGCGGCGAGCTTTTGGGGTGGCTGAATGTTGAGAAACTTTATTAATGAACTGCGAGTGTTTGATGCTGAATTATTGTAAGCTCAAGTCTGTCTGTGTCTGTCTGTCTGTCTGTCTGTCTGTCTTTGTCTGTCTGTCTCTCTGTCTGTCTGTCTGTTTGTCTGTCTGTCTGTCTGTCTGTCTGTCTGTTTGTTTGTCTGTCTGTCTGTCTGTCTGTCTGTTTGTCTGTCTGTCTGTCTGTCTGTTTGTGTCTGCCTGCTTGTCTGTCTGTCAGTTTGTGTCTGTCTGCCTGTTTGTCTGTCTGTCTGCCTGTTTGTCTGTCTGTCTGCTTGTTTGTCTGTCTGTCTGTCTGTCTGTCTGTCTGTGTACCAAAGAATGACAGTTGCTGCACAAGTGGTGTGGTCACACGGAATTTGGCCATATTTGATGGCGGTGTGAATGAGCCTTTTAAGCTCAACGCAGTCTCCAATGCTCACTAATGATGTTTAGAATGCCAAGCTTGAATAAATGCTAGCTAGACCATAGTGCAGGAAATCTTTTAGCAGAAATTTATTTAATTTATAGATGAATAAACTTTACTATCTGGCACTGAGACACACGAATCAGACAGACGCAAACCCACACCGCACTTGCAGGAGCCCCACCAGGTCGTTTAAGATTTCAAAAGCAAAGTATCATAATATTCCCCCCTTTTAAAAAATAAACTGGATGGCGCTGTGCTGCTGTGCTGCGCAAACTTTCTCGATCCCCTGGAGCCAGTCTACTGTGCGTCCGACATGTGCTGAGCTGCTCCTCGAAAGTTTAACAAAACTAATTAACAATTTGCTGCAATATTTTGCTCTTGTGTTTGTTATTTTACAGTCTGCGTGTTTATTTAAATGCTGGGCCACCAGCCAGGCAGCCACCCAATCTTCAGGCTGAGCCACCCAATCTTCAGGCTGAGCCACCCAATACTCAGGCTGAGCCAACAGCCCCTTAAATCTTCAGGCTGAGCCACCCAATCCTCAGGCTGAGCCACCAGCCACCCAATCCTCAGGCTGGGCCACCAGCCACCCAATCTTCAGGCTGAGGCACCAGCCACCCAATCCTCAGGCTGAGCCACCAGCCACCCAATCCTCAGGCTGGGCCACCAGCCACCCAATCTTCAGGCTGAGGCACCAGCCACCCAATCCTCAGGCTGAGCCACCAGCCACCCAATCCTCAGGCTGGGCCACCAGCCACCCAATCCTCAGGCTGAGCCACCCAATCCTCAGGCTGAGCCACCAGCCTCCCAATCCTCAGGCTGAGCCACCAGCCACCCAATCCTCAGGCTGAGTCACCAGCCACCCAATATTCAGGCTGAGCCACCAGCCTCCCAATCCTCAGGCTGAGCCACCCAATCCTCAGGCTGAGCCACCCAATCCTTAGGCTGAGCCACCAGCCACCCAATCCTCAGGCTGAGCCACCAGCCACCCAATCCTCAGGCTGAGCCACCAGCCACCCAATCCTCAGGCTGAGCCACCAGCCACCCAATCTTCAGGCTGGGCCACCAGCCACCCAATCCTCAGGCTGGGCCACCAGCCACCCAATCCTCAGGCTGAGCCACCCAATCCTCAGGCTGGGCCACCAGCCACCCAATCTTCAGGCTGGGCCACCAGCCACCCAATCCTCAGGCTGAGCCACCAGCCACCCAATCCTCAGGCTGAGCCACCAGCCACCCAATCCTCAGGCTGAGCCACCAGCCACCCAATCTTCAGGCTGAGCCACCAGCCACCCAATCATCAGGCTGAGCCACCAGCCACCCAATCTTTAGGCTGAGCCACCAGCCACCCAATCTTCAGACTGAGCCACCAGCCACCCAATCTTTAGGCTGAGCCACCAGCCACCCAATCTTCAGACTGAGCCAACAGCCCCTCAAATCTTCAGGCTGAGCCACCAGCCACCCAATCCTCAGGCTGAGCCAACGGCGAAATGCTTAGTGACTCGTAAAATGACTGAAGCTTAACGATAACACAAATAATTGATTCTCAGATCAACTTTTTCATTCTAACGCTTAGGCAAAGCGGACAAAAAACGCTCGGCAGACTACTGGCACTACTACAGAAGTGATATATTTTCGATCTTTTGTACGTCATTTTCGTACAAATTTACAATGCAGGCAGTTTGTGTAACTGACGAAAATATGGTGGCTATGACAGTTAAAAAGCTACGAAGAGAAAGAACACAATTAGCCTATGCCTATGCGGAACAAGTTTGAAAATTGAAATCCAGCATCCAAAATGTTAACAAAACAAAAACTGTAATGTGGGACAAAAGAATTTTTGTTTAAATCTAGCATCCAAAAAAGGAGAAAAAATACGCATTTAAAAGAGATGATTTTGAATAGATCTATTTGTCTTTTTTGTTATACATGACGGCGCAACAAGTTTTTTTATGAATAAAATAGTTGTTTTAAAAACGATATAAATTTATACGGCACAAACAACATAGCCTGAGGAAGCTGATACAATACAAACTAATGCATGAAAAATAAGTAACACATACCCCTGCAGTACTACTGAAAGCAGACAGCTGCAAGTAGTGCAACGTGTACGGCGATAAAACGCGTGAAGCATCGTCTAAGCAAAAAAGCGAGCATTTTGCTTACTGTAATAAATTGTTCTAAGCTGACAAATAACGTTTAAGTAAACAATAAACTCATTAACAAATGGGGGTTGAAAAAGCTATCCTAATCGTTAATAACACAGTAGCTTTGATGAAAAGCGATGCCCGAGAAGCAATAAAACGCTATGAATACTACTATTATCTATAAAGTGCAACTCAGTAGTTTAAAAGTTTTTTATGCACATTTTCCGACAAAAACGTTAAATAGTAAATACGATACGATAAATAATGTCAAACAGTGATGCCAATAAGGACAGGCAGCTATGAAGAATGCAGGTTAACCTTAGCAGAAAGCGGTTATAATAATCTAATAAATATATGTCTATAAATTATCTACATACAATGCAGACACCCACATATAATGTATGAATCAGGGTTCTAAACTTTCGCCGACTTTTGAATGTTTTTTGAAATTCGAAAACTATCTATGTTACTTGAAGTAGGTAAGAGATTTTAGTTCTATAATTTGCTTCATACAGTTAATACATAGGTCCGCGAAAGCAAAATAACTGTGGATAATAGCTGATCAATTTATAATGATATGGTTAAAATTTGCCAAACGTAGTAAAATCCATTTACTTTGATGACGCGTAAACATTGATAACATCACAAGGTGACAGCTACTAAATGATACAAGTAAAGTCTCGCGTTATGTATAATCAAATGTCATGATGATAAAGAAATCAGAATATCACGCCATTAAATGATATAAAATATTACTAGAGAAATCCCTATGAAAATTGGTAAATAATCAACATTGTAATTGAAGCTATAAAATTTTGTATTTTTCAATAATTGTTGTTGCCAAAAAACGAAACCACTGCAAAGCTGCATCTTTCATCGCTTCTTAACCAGCAGACAGGTCTCAACGTCACCCTTGCCTTTGACATAGGTAGTGCCGCGGTCTTCGAACTCGTAGCGAGACTCCAGCTTCTTCGCTACATCTTTGGTCACCTGTGTGAATGCGCCATATTACTGAATTTCTCATTTATGAATAATAGCATGTTGCTTTTGCTAATGAGGGCCGAAAACCCCATGGCAGCACCACAGAAACTAGAATAACTAAATGGGCCACTCATCACATTTGCGTATAAGCTACTTTCAGTTCAGTAGTAAGTTAAACCGAAGCATTTTAATTCATTTTCAAAGCCACGGCTCATTTATTGGCTCTTACCCACCAGCCTAAACCCTCCAACCGCGCCTTTCCACTCTACCCCCCGCCCCGCCCAAATTTTTATTGCCTTTCTCGGCATTCCAGCCTAAAGCTGCCTATGTACATTTCAGTGGACTGGCCAATGTACATTATGGCTGAACCAATTAGCAAGCTGTTTACGCCTGCAAGCTTGTGGGCTTCTAAACTTATCAAATTCATTACAACTGCCATATATGCCCGAGTGGCCCATCTAGTTATTTTAGAACCTACAAAATTACAAACTTACAAACAAATGCGTTTACGCACCTGAATACGCATCATCTCCCCAGTGGAGTACATACGCGAGCTGACATTAACCGTGTCGCCCCAGATGTCGTACAGCAGCTTAGTGGACCCGATAACGCCGGCCGTGACCTCGCCAATGTTATAGCCGATCTTTAATTTGAAATCGAAATTGAACAGGGCCTCATTGAATTCTTTAGTCTGTTCCAGCACGTCCAAGCAGAAGTCCATCAGGGCGTACAGGTGATCCCAGTCCGGGTCTTTGTTTTTCTTCCGGGTCTTCGTGTTTAGCCCAGAGGCGGCCATGAGACAAGCACCGACTGTTTTGATCTTCTCCACATCCTTATAATCGTCGTTGCTAAGCAGACCCTCGATGTCTGAGAAGTATTCGTTGAGCACGCGCAGCATCTCAGTGCCGCCTTGGAACTGTTCATCGTAGAATTCGCTAAAATTATAAATAGTCGAGAATACGACGCCAACGTTCTTCAAATTTCTGGAGTAGGTCTTCTTCTCGGACATCTCCGTCTCGATGTAGTAAGGAATGATGTTGTGCAGCAGCCAGTCAGCCTGCTCCTTCTCCTTTCTCATCTGCACCTTCTCCTGCGCCGCCTGATGCTCGCAGTGGAACGACTGCCTAAACGATATGTCGTATAGCCGATTGAGAAACACTACTAATAGTAGCAGTTCCAGCACACTGATTGTGAACTCGCCCTGCCTGATCAGCTCCGCAGGGTTGGTGGCGTTCCTTGACAGCGTTAAATTGCCGGCCGCCTCCGGCTTGGTGCTGCACAAGCTTGGGTTAAGAAAGGTCAACGCGATGGCGAGAATGACGGCTACGATGGCTGTGCAAGACTTGGTCCACGAGCAGAAGAATGTGAACAGAACGAAGGCGCACAGGGCTAAGAGGAACACTTCGCGTAGGGTGACGGATTTGTCCACGATGGCTGGGGCACAGCTGGCCAAGTTGGCGATGGCCACAGCGGCTGGGGCCACCTGCGGATCAGGGGTGGAGAGCGACGTGTATTGGGCTTGTTGGTTGCTAGGGGAGACTGTTGCGGTTGCTAGGGGAAGATTGTTGCAGTTGCTAGGGGAAGATTGTGGCAGTTGCTAGGGGAAGATTGTTGCAGTTGCTAGGAGAAGATTGTGGCAGTTGCTAGGAGAAGATTGTGGCAGTTGCTAGGAGAAGATTGTGGCAGTTGCTAGGAGAAGATTGTTGCAGTTGCTAGGAGAAAATTGTGGCAGTTGCTAGAAGATTGTGGCAGTTGCTAGGGGAAGATTGTTGCAGTTGTTAGGGGGAAGATTGTTGCAGTTGCTAGGGGAAGATTGTTGCAGTTGCTAGGGGAAGATTGTGGCAGTTGCTAGGGGAAGATTGTTGCAGTTGCTAGGGGAAGATTGTGGCAGTTGCTAGGGGAAGATTGTTGCAGTTGCTAGGAGAAGATTGTGGCAGTTGCTAGGAGAAGATTGTGGCAGTTGCTAGGAGAAGATTGTTGCAGTTGCTAGGAGAAAATTGTGGCAGTTGCTAGAAGATTGTGGCAGTTGCTAGGGGAAGATTGTTGCAGTTGTTAGGGGGAAGATTGTTGCAGTTGCTAGGGGAAGATTGTTGCAGTTGCTAGGGGAAGATTGTTGCAGTTGCTAGGGGAAGATTGTTTCAGTTGCTAGTGCAAGATTGTTGCAGTTGCTAGGGGGAGATTGTTACAGTTGCTAGTGCAAGATTGTTGCGGTTCCTAGGCCAGGGAGACATTGCTACGGTTGTTGCTAGGGGAAAATTTTTGCTGTTGCTAGGGCAAGACCGTTGCAGTTGCTAGGGGGAAGATTGTTGCAGTTGCTAGGGGAAGATTTTTGCAGTTGCTAGGGGAAAGATTGTTTCGGTTCCTAAGCCAGGGAGACATTGTTGCGGTTGCTAGACAAGATTGTTGCGGTTCGTAGGCCAAAAAGGACACTGCTGCGATTGCTAGGGGAGACTGTTGTGCTTCCTAGCTGATATTTGTGGTTGCTATATTGTTGCAGTTGCTACGGGGCTTTGGGGAAGAGTTTTTCAGTTGCTAGGCGATACGGGTAACTCATATAGCCTCATACTAACCATTACAAAGGCACCAATAGCATTGCGCGGATACCACGAGAACAGGCCGGCGTACAGGCCGCTGGCGCAGTTGCTGCACAGGTCGAAGCAAAACATCAGCAGGAATAGAATAAGGACCACGGCGCCAATGCAGCCCACAGCGATGCCTGTTCAAGTAAAATTGAGAGGGCGATGTCAGCCAGTAGACGAAACGCAAATAGACTATATAAATAAATGTGAACGTTTCGAATTGTACGTTTCATCTATCGCAGCTTCTATCACAGAACTTTTCGTTCCTGTCTTTCTCCTTCATTTACCCTTTCCCCTTCTTCCCTTCATCTCTTCTCCCTCCTTCATTCCCCCTCTCCCTCCTCCATTCCCCCTCTCCCTCCTTCATTCCCCCTCTCCCTCCTTCATTCCCCCTCTCCCTCCTTCATTCCCCCTCTCCCTCCTTCATCCCCCCTTCTCCCTCCTTCATTCCCCCTCTCCCTCCTTCATTCCCCCTCTCCCTCCTTCATTCCCCCTCTCCCTCCTTCATTCCCCCTCTCCCTCCTTCATTCCCCCTCTCCCTCCTTCATCCCCCCTTCTCCCTCCTTCATTCCCCCTCTCCCTCCTTCATTCCCCCTCTCCCTCCTTCATCCCCCTTCTCCCTCCTTCATCCCCCCTCTCCCTCCTTCATTCCCCCTCTCCCTCCTTCATTCCCTCTCCCTCCTTCATTCCCTCTCCCTCCTTCATTCCCTCTCCCTCCTTCATTCCCTCTCCCTCCTTCATTCCCTCTCCCTCCTTCATTCCCTCTCTCCCCTTCATTCCCTCTCCCTCCTTCATTCCCTCTCCCTCCTTCATTCCCTCTCCCTCCTTCATTCCCTCTCCCTCCTTCATTCCCCCTCTCCCTCCTTCATTCCCCCTCTCCCTCCTTCATCCCCCTTCTCCCTCCTTCATTCCCCCTCTCCCTCCTTCATTCCCCCTCTCCCTCCTTCATTCCCCCTCTCCCTCCTTCATTCCCCCTCTCCCTCCTTCATTCCCTCTCCCTCCTTCATCCCCCTTCTCCCTCCTTCATTCCCCCTCTCCCTCCTTCATTCCCCCTCTCCCTCCTTCATTCCCCCTCTCCCTCCTTCATTCCCCCTCTCCCTCCTTCATTCCCCCTCTCCCTCCTTCATCCCCCCTTCTCCCTCCTTCATTCCCCCTCTCCCTCCTTCATTCCCCCTCTCCCTCCTTCATCCCCCTTCTCCCTCCTTCATCCCCCTTCTCCCTCCTTCATTCCCCCTCTCCCTCCTTCATTCCCCCTCTCCCTCCTTCATTCCCTCTCCCTCCTTCATTCCCCCTCTCCCTCCTTCATTCCCTCTCCCTCCTTCATTCCCTCTCCCTCCTTCATTCCCCCTCTCCCTCCTTCATTCCCTCTCCCTCCTTCATTCCCCCTCTCCCTCCTTCATTCCCTCTCCCTCCTTCATTCCCCCTCTCCCTCCTCCATTCCCCCTCTCCCTCCTTCATTCCCCCTCTCCCTCCTTCATTCCCCCTCTCCCTCCTTCATTCCCCCTCTCCCTCCTTCATCCCCCCTTCTCCCTCCTTCATTCCCCCTCTCCCTCCTTCATTCCCCCTCTCCCTCCTTCATTCCCCCTCTCCCTCCTTCATTCCCCCTCTCCCTCCTTCATTCCCCCTCTCCCTCCTTCATCCCCCCTTCTCCCTCCTTCATTCCCCTCTCCCTCCTTCATTCCCCCTCTCCCTCCTTCATCCCCCTTCTCCCTCCTTCATCCCCCCTTCTCCCTCCTTCATTCCCCCTCTCCCTCCTTCATTCCCTCTCCCTCCTTCATTCCCTCTCCCTCCTTCATTCCCCCTCTCCCTCCTTCATTCCCTCTCCCTCCTTCATTCCCTCTCCCTCCTTCATTCCCCCTCTCCCTCCTTCATTCCCTCTCCCTCCTTCATTCCCCCTCTCCCTCCTTCATTCCCTCTCCCTCCTTCATTCCCCCTCTCCCTCCTTCATTCCCTCTCCCTCCTTCATTTCCCCTCTCCCTCCTTCATTCCCTCTCCCTCCTTCATTCCCCCTCTCCCTCCTTCATTCCCTCTCCCTCCTTCATTCCCTCTCCCTCCTTCATTCCCCCTCTCCCTCCTTCATTCCCTCTCCCTCCTTCATTCCCCCCTCTCCCTCCTTCATTCCCCCCTCTCCCTCCTTCATTCCCCCTCTCCCTCCTTCATTCCCTCTCCCTCCTTCATTCCCCCTCTCCCTCCTTCATTCCCTCTCCCTCCTTCATTCCCCTCTCCCTCCTTCATTCCCTCTCCCTCCTTCATTCCCCCTCTCCCTCCTTCATTCCCTCTCCCTCCTTCATTCCCTCTCCCTCCTTCATTCCCCCTCTCCCTCCTTCATTCCCTCTCCCTCCTTCATTCCCCCTCTCCCTCCTTCATTCCCTCTCCCTCCTTCATTCCCCCTCTCCCTCCTTCATTCCCCCTCTCCCTCCTTCATTTCCTCTCCCTCCTTCATCCCCCCTTCTCCCTCCTTCATTCCCCCTCTCCCTCCTTCATTCCCCCTCTCCCTCCTTCATTCCCCCTCTCCCTCCTTCATCCCCCCTTCTCCCTCCTTCATCCCCCCTTCTCCCTCCTTCATTCCCCCCTCTCCCTCCTTCATTCCCCCTCTCCCTCCTTCATTCCCTCTCCCTCCTTCATTCCCCCTCTCCCTCCTTCATTCCCTCTCCCTCCTTCATTCCCCCTTCTCCCACCTTCATTCCCCCTTCTCCCTCCTTCATTCCCCCTCTCCCACCCTCAGTTCACTCCCGCATCTCGCCAGGCCTCACCGGCGGGCAGCGGGGCGGCCAGGAAGCCGGCCGCAGCCACAAACAGCAGCATGGCCAGCTGCACGCAGGAATCAATCAGCGGCGACACTCTCGGATTGCTCAAAGCCGCTGGTGCGTCCTTGCTGTCGGTGGCGTCTGGCAGAACGCCGTAGCGGCGGTAGGAGGACTCCAGCGAGCCCTGGCGAAAGTTCAGAGTTATCTGGGACACCGGCGGCGAGTAGAAGGCCTTCAGGTTGGAGTCGTCGGTGCCGATCATGCCAGTCAGCTCTTGGTCGGTGGGGCCCGACGCGGATGGGCCCGTCACCTCCACCACTACGTCGTCTTGCTGTGGATTTTAAACAATGTTTTTTGACGTTTTTTATGTCTGGCTGCCTGTTTATCAGTGATTGACTCGCCGACCCACTGGTTAAGTGGTTGACTCATTGTTGACCCAATGATTGACTCGTTGACCTACTTATATTGACTCACTGACCTATTGATTAGCTCATTGACTTACTGATTGACTCGTTGACCAACTGATTGTCTCATTGACCCACTGACTGACTCAGTGACCTACTGATTAACTCACTGACCTACTGACTAACTCACTGACCTACTGATTGACTCACTGACCTACTGATTGACTCACTGACCTACTGATTGACTCACTGACCTACTGATTGACTCACTGACCTATTGATTAACTCACTGACCTACTGATTGACTCACTGACCTACTGATTGACTCACTGACCTACTGATTAACTCACTGACCTACTGATTGACTCACTGACCTACTGATTAACTCACTGACCTACTGATTAACTCACTGACCTACTGATTGACTCACAGACCTACTGATTGACTCAGTGACCTACTGATTGACTCAGTGACCTACTGACTAACTCACTGACCTACTGATTGACTCACTGACCTACTGATTGACTCACTGACCTACTGATTGACTCACAGACCTACTGATTGACTCAGTGACCTACTGATTGACTCAGTGACCTACTGACTAACTCACTGACCTACTGATTGACTCACTGACCTACTGATTGACTCACTGACCTACTGATTGACTCACTGACCTACTGATTCCAGCAATTATTACAAACTAACGAATTAACTTACATCCACTGGCGGGGCTGAGGTGTCCTTCAGATCGTGAAACTTAATGACATTTTTCTAAAAAAACAGACGATAAATACATTAAACATTTGATTATATTTAATCATAATATAACTAATATACACAAACCTTAGGCAGGGAGATGTGCGGCCTCCCATCGACTCGCTCGACAACAAAATAGGTCTTTATCGCTGCCAAATGTAACAGTGAAATATTGTTAACGAACTAGCAGATAATTAATAATTATCATGTACGAGCGGATCATAAATTATCTTACTCTTCTCATTTTGCGTATGCTTAATAGCGTAGCCCTTCTTAGTCTCATCGTAGTACTCAATCAGAACCTTCAATTCGCGAATATCTGCGGGATAATGTTTGGCCAATAATTTTTATTATTTTCTTTTATTGCTACTTGAAAGTAGGATATTGCGATTCTAAAATATTAAATAAACCGGTTAGAAAAAAAAACGGTTTTTCGGTGAATCAGAAAGTGCACAAAGAAGCTCAAGGTGCAAATACATGCGAGAGCTTTGAGGCAGAGACGGCTAAGTGGCAGAGAAAAGACCGCCATAGGAGTCACAATACGATGGCCGCTTCAAAAAAAAGTGTGAAGCTCGCGTTTGTAACAAAATGAAAGCTGCAACTCAAGCTTTAATCTGTTCGAATAGACCGCAGCAGATTTGAGGTCACGGTCTGACAGACAGACGGACAGTCACAAAGACAGACAGACAGACAGACAATCAAACAGACAGACAGACAGCCAAGCAGACGGACAGACAGACAGACAGACAGACAGACAGCCAGACAGGCAGACAGGCAGACAGACAGACAGACAGCCAGACAGACAGACAGACAGACAGACAGACAGACAGACAGACAGACAGACAGGCAGACAAACAGATAGACAGACAGACAGACAGACAGCCAGACAGGGTCAAACAGCCAGACAGACTTAATTCCATTAAAAGCCGTTAAGCTTGTATACGAGTAAGTATGTATGTAGCATGACTACATAATAAACCATGCGGGCAAAGTGCATGAATATAAAAATCCATTTAATGATAAATTTTTCTACAATTTCCATAGCATTGAAGCTATAAGAAACTAACTGAAATATTCTGCCAGTTAAAATAAAAATTAGCAGCTCCCTATACCGCTGAGCAGGTTGAAAATGATTTATGAGAAATTGCAAGCAGGCGACAGGCACAATAGCTAGATAAGACTTCACCGCAGGGCAGCAGCGCACTTAAACACCCACTGAGTAGGGTTAGAAGATACACTAAATATATGAATAGAATAGCTTTTCTAACGTCACACGAACCATCAGTTTCAGGCTGGATGAACTTCAACAGCTAAAAGCCCCTCGAACACACACAGACACCCCCAGCTCTTCCATTCCGGCCTCCTGTCACGCCTTTCCTCTAATAAAAAACAGAGCCTATACTCCTAAAGATGAAGAGAAATGAAGATGAAGAAGAAGCTGTGAATAATAAGCACTATAAAACGGGGCCAATCTACAAGCACATATAGAATATATGTTCAATCCTAACGCCTCACTGCAGCTCTCAGTACG
The DNA here is from genome assembly GCA_002269645.1 of Macrostomum lignano. Classification (NCBI taxonomy): domain Eukaryota; kingdom Metazoa; phylum Platyhelminthes; family Macrostomidae; genus Macrostomum; species Macrostomum lignano. The sequence continues at coordinate 129,436 of NIVC01000063.1, read as the reverse complement.
TAATTGAATTGCGGCTGTTGCTGCCGCTCCGTTCTCTCTGTGCGCTCTCTCTCTCTCTCTCTCTCTCACTCTCTCTCTCTAGCTGGCCTTTTTCTATTCCACCGCACCTAGTTATATAGACGCATTCTAGATTCTACAGATTACATTAGCACTATAGTTGAATCTGCTGAGACTCAAGTCTGATAGATACTGTGAATATAATTATCGACTATATCCATCTAGATATTAATTGCAATCCAGTGGCGCTGCAATAGATTGCTAATATAGTTAATATAATATAGATTCTATATTATAAAAGCCAACATAGGAAAGCTGCTACAAGGCACGGCGTTACATCCTAATAGCCTGCTGGATAGATAAAGGCGCTGTAGAATTAGTCAGTCACTACCAGATGCCGCATAACTGCACATCGTTATCAGTTAGGGAAACTTAGCCCAATTAGACTATAGCTATAGCCAATTTAGACAGACAGACAGACAGATAGACGGACAGACAGACGGACAGACAGACAGACAGACGGACGGACAGACAGACACACAGACAGACAGGCAGACAGACAGACAGACAGTCAGACAGACACACAGACACACAGACAGACACACACAGACAGACACAGACAGACAGACAGACAGACAGACAGACAGACAGACAGACGGACAGACAGACAGACAGACAGACAGACAGACAGACAGACAGACAGACAGACAGACAGACAGACAGACAGACAGACAGACACACACAGTCAGACAGGCAGACAGACAGACACACAGACAGACAGACAGACAGACACAGACACACAGACAGGCAGGCTCACCGGGCACAACGGGCCCTTCGTCCAGCTTGTAGATGTCCTTGACAAAGTTGTAGGTGTCGTCAGAGATGTGCACACGGCCTGGCTGGCCAGAGCTCTCCATCTCGTTAGCCAGGGTGACATCATTGGACCAGACGTCGAATTTAAATCGCATTTTTCCGACAATGCCGCAGGTGACCGTTCCTGCGTGACATTGAAATGTTTAATCAATTAGAATGATTAATAAAAGTACATTCTAATAAATAACACATTCTACACACTTGACTTTATTCAAGGTCATCAAGGTCATAGATCGGTGTGGCGGTCAACTGCACTGCATTAGCGTGGCGCATGTACACTCGCCTTGGGTTGACTACGGATTATAAACTGGGTACTAACCGCAGCCAACGAAGCTTAACTTGCGTAGGAATGCTTAGAATGGCACTTAATAACATTAACTGAATATATAACGCTTGGATAGAAACGATGCAAAGTGCAAACCCGGAAATTAAGACTCATTATAACAAAGTTCGGTGCTGCGATAGCCCGCTTAAGCATCCCTCACCAGTGTGCACTCCCACTCGCATGTTGACGGCCTCCTCGTGATCCCTGTCGAATTCTCGAATAGCTTCAACCATGGCGCGGCCCATTTCAACGCAGCACTCGGCATGATCGGGCTTGGGCTCCGGACAGCCGGCCACGCAGTAATAACAGTCTCCGAGGGTTGCAATTTTCTCGCAGCCAGACTTGTCGCACAGGTCATCGAATCGGCCAAACAGATCGTTAAGCAGGTACACCAGGTGGGGTGCAGTCTTGCCCGAGCTCATATTAGTGAAGCCCACAATATCGGCAAACAGTACAGACACGTCCTGCAGTTGTTTGACGTAGAATTTGCGGAATTTGGCGTCGGATTTGCCCGGACCGCCGCTCGGTCCGTTCTCGGTGCCGCCTTCTCCAGTCTCAGTGATGGCCTTGGCAACTGACTCGGGCATCAGAGATTTAATCATTGCGTCCTTGGACTCTTTCTCGTGGGCTTGATCTCTTTTTAGGCGGGCGCCTTCGCACAGGCGGAGATAGGTGGAGCGGCGACGGACCTTAATGGAATCGAAATTAACCGAACGCTTAGCCCCTGAATCTAGATAATTTCTTAGAGGTTTGTGTAATCCCCTTGGGGTTTTAAAGTACAGTAGACTCGTAGAATTAAAAAAAACATTAATATTACTTTAAGATGCCTGATTCCGGCATAAACTTGACTTAGCTCGTAATTGATTAATTGTTCTGGTAAAATCAATTAAAAAGCTATAGCGAATGCACTGTACTTCGGGGGGGGGGGTACAGAAAGGAGAGAGAGAGGCAGGGGGAAAGCGTCACTGTCCAATCAGTTTTATTAGCGAAAAAGATAGGAGGGCTAGAGAGGAACAAGTTAAGTGTTTTATTGCTCTAATCGATTCAAGCTTGGACCATAGACAACACAAACCGACTATGGGTAAAGGGGAGTGGTTATAAAGACAGAATAGATTTAATTTCAGAGGCTCGTTTGTTTTTTAATCGATCTAATAGTCTATGGCATTTTCACGCCTCCGTACTGGAGCTCAGGCTCTACATAAGGAACTTCTGACTGACAAACACCGATTTAATTATAGACTTTAAACAATACAACAAGACTTGGAAAACTCTAGGCTCTATCCGAAATAGGAAAAAAGGCAAGCATGCCCCGCAAGTGCAGCGTGTTTAACTGTTATACAAACTATCAGAATAAGAAAGCCGGCGGCAGGCCTAAGACTAGTGTGTATTCGTTTCCGAAGGACTGTCAGGAAAGAGAATTATGGAGGCTGGCCCTGCCTAATCAGCCAACAGTGAGTACTGCTGTGTGAAGTAGATTGGATTGAGAGGGTGAATGGGTACAGGGATTGAGGAAGAAAGACAGGGTAGCAACTGAGAGGGAAGAGGAAAGGGAGGAGAGGAGAGGGAATGGTGGAGAGGAGAGGAGAGGAAAAGAGAGGAGAGGGAAGGAAGGAGAGATGGAAAGAGAGGAGAGGGAAAGAGAGGAGAGGGAAAGAGAGGAGAGGGAAAGAGAGGAGAGGGAAAGAGAGGAGAGGGAAGGGAGGAGAGGAGAGGGAAAGAGAGGAGAGGGAAAGAGAGGAGAGGGAAAGAGAGGAGAGGGAAAGAGAGGAGAGGGAAAGAGAGGAGAGGGAAGGGAGGAGAGGAGAGGGAAAGAGAGGAGAGGGAAGGGAGGAGAGGAGAGGGAAAGAGAGGAGAGGGAAAGAGAGGAGAGGGAAAGAGAGGAGAGGGAAAGAGAGGAGAGGGAAAGAGAGGAGAGGGAAAGAGAGGAGAGGGAAGGGAGGAGAGGAGAGGGAAAGAGAGGAGAGGGAAGGGAGGAAAGGAAAGAGGAGGAAAGGAGAGAGGAGAGGAGAAGGGAGAGGAGAGGCAAGGGAGAAGAGGAGAGGGAAGGGAGGAGAGGATTATAGGATAACGGGCACACAACCGGGGGATAAACAACAACATGCTAAACAACCCATTACTACAGACGGTCACAGACCACATGGGCGTATGCGGCAAGCACTGGCCACCGAGCGCCCCAATGATCAAGAGACGCCGTCTAGAGAGGCCGAAACATCCTCCATCAGTTTTTATAACTGAGTATTCAAAGGAGTCAAACAGTTCTGGAGCCTGTAAGTCTAGCATATTTAAGCATCATTTATTCCACAAAATAAATTATAAATCCTGTTGGCTCAGAAAACATATTCAAGCATAGAAACACGATACTAGAAAGAGCTGGAGAAAGAAAATATAGGCAGTTGCAGCTGCAAATTAGGCTTAAGAAATTCCCGGACTTAAGAGCCCGCGTTTTGCTTAATATACTGAATCAGTCATCCAAGGACAGGAAGTGTGTGACCATGGACGCCTGTCTGGATAGAAATCTGGATTAGAAACTGGGGCATTTTTCTGGATTAGGTTTAGTCAATAGAATCTTTTCCAAGCCTGAAAAAATGGAGACTTCACCCCGCTAAATCGCTGTGGCACATTTTCAAATTCTTTTTGTAAATTATTAACTGACTATAAGTTTATCGATAGGACTGAAATATTGGAAACCAGAAAGCACAGAGTCAGTCGAGTCACTTTCACAAGCTTGAATCTTCACAAACTCGAATCTTCACAAGCTCGAATCTTCACAAACTCGAATCTTCACAAGCTCGAATCTTCACAAGCTCCAATCTTCACAAACTCGAATCTTCAAAAGCTCGAATCTTCACAAACTCGAATCTTCACAAGCTTGAATCTTCACAAACTCGAATCTTCACAAGCTCGAATCTTCACAAGCTCGAATCTTCACAAACTCGAATCTTCACAAGCTCGAATCTTCACGAGCTCCAATCTTCACAAACTCGAATCTTCAAAAGCTCGAATCTTCACAAACTCGAATCTTCACAAGCTTGAATCTTCACAAACTCGAATCTTCACAAGCTCGAATCTTCACAAGCTCGAATCTTCACAAGCTCGAATCTTCACAAACTCGAATCTTCAAAAGCTCGAATCTTCACAAGCTTGAATCTTCACAAACTCGAATCTTCACAAGCTCCAATCTTCACAAGCTCGAATCTTCACAAACTCGAATCTTCACAAGCTCCAATCTTCACAAACTCGAATCTTCCCAAGCTTGAAGCTCCACAAGCTCGAATCTTCACAAGCTTGAAGCTTCACAAGCTCGAATCTTCACAAGCTTGAAGCTTCACAAACTCGAATCTTCACAAGCTTGAAGCTTCACAAGCTCGAATCTTCACAAGCTTGAAGCTTCACAAACTCGAATCTTCACAAGCTTGAAGCTCCACAAGCTCGAATCTTCCCAAGCTTGAAGCTCCACAAGCTCGAATCTTCACAAGCTTGAAGCTCCACAAGCTCGAATCTTCCCAAGCTTGAAGCTCCACAAGCTCGAATCTTCACAAGCTTGAAGCTCCACAAGCTCGAATCTTCACAAGCTTGAAGCTCCACAAGCTCGAATCTTCACAAGCTTGAAGCTTCACAAGCTCGAATCTTCACAAGCTTGAAGCTTCACAAGCTCGAATCTTCACAAGCTTGAAGCTCCACAAGTTCGAATCTTCCCAAGCTTGAAGCTCCACAAACTCGAAGCTCCACAAGTTCGAATCTTCACAAACTCGAATCATTACAAACTCGAAGCTCTACAAGCTCAAAATTTCAAAAGCTCGAAACTCCACAAGCTCGAATCTTCCCAAGCTCGAAGCTCTACAACCTCGAATCCTCACAAGCTCGAAAATTCAAACCGTCAAAGTTTAAGCCGAATAAACTTTGACTTTTGACTTAATAAAGTTTAAGAAACACAAACAAATAAATATTTGCGCCTTCCATTCCAGATTCCGTTTTTTTAAAAGTCCTTGAAACGTGACAAAGAATGAATGGGAGGGGAGAGTAGCGGAACAAGGAGCGAAAATACGGCTGGTTGGTCGTAAATTCTTTCAGCCCTCAGGGGTCCTCCCTAGAGGAGCACCAAAAGTGCACGGTTGGAAAATCCGATTTCGCCCCGGGAAGGCAGAAAGCCGAACTACTGAGAGAGAAAGTTGGTAGGGAGCGAATGCCAGGACCAATATATTCAGTCTCCGCAGGTTCTGCCTGAAGGCTAATATTAATCTGGCAGACTTTGTACTAGCTTAGCAGTATAGCATTTTTCACGCTCTCTGGGGTGCGCGAGAGGTTTATAAATATAGGCACAGATGCTGCAGGCTAATATTGCAACACATGCTTAGAGGATTTCTATTTTAATTAAATAATTATAAACTGTGATGCAACTATTAAAATCTTGGTAACGGTTAGCTAAAAATTAAGACTCACATATTTTTTCTCCCTACTCCTCACCTTTTCCTTACTCACCCCCCCCCTCTCTCTATCTTCCTCTCCCTCTCTTCCTCTCCTTCTCATCCCTCTCTTCCTCTCCCGCTCATCCCTCTCTTCCTCTCCCACTCATCCCTCTCTTCCTCTCCCTCTCATCCCTCTCTTCCTCTCCCTCTCATCCCTCTCTTTCTCTCCCTCTCATCCCTCTCTTCCTCTCCCTCTCATCCCTCTCTTCCTCTCCCTCTCATCCCTCTCTTCCTCTCCCTCTCATCCCTCTCTTCCTCTCCCGCTCATCCCTCTCTTCCTCTCCCTCTCATCCCTCTCTTCCTCTCCCTCTCATCCCTCTCTTCCTCTCCCTCTCATCCCTCTCTTCCTCTCCCGCTCATCCCTCTCTTCCTCTCCCGCTCATCCCTCTCTTCCTCTCCCGCTCATCCCTCTCTTCCTCTCCCGCTCATCCCTCTCTTCCTCTCCCGCTCATCCCTCTCTTCCTCTCCCGCTCATCCCTCTCTTCCTCTCCCGCTCATCCCTCTCTTCCTCTCCCGCTCATCCCTCTCTTCCTCTCCCTCTCATCCTTCTCTTCCTCTCCCTCTCTTCCTCTCCCTCTCATCCCTCTCTTCCTCTCCCTCTCTTCCTCTCCCTCTCATCCCTCTCTTCCTCTCCCGCTCATCCCTCTCTTCCTCTCCCTCTCATCCTTCTCTTCCTCTCCCTCTCATCCCTCTCTTCCTCTCCCGCTCATCCCTCTCTTCCTCTCCCGCTCATCCCTCTCTTCCTCTCCCTCTCATCCCTCTCTTCCTCTCCCTCTCATCCCTCTCTTCCTCTCCCTCTCTTCCTCTCCCGCTCATCCCTCTCTTCCTCTCCCTCTCATCCCTCTCTTCCTCTCCCTCTCTTCCTCTCCCGCTCATCCCTCTCTTCCTCTCCCGCTCATCCCTCTCTTCCTCTCCCGCTCATCCCTCTCTTCCTCTCCCGCTCATCCCTCTCTTCCTCTCCCGCTCATCCCTCTCTTCCTCTCCCTCTCTTCCTCTCCCGCTCATCCTTCTCTTCCTCTCCCGCTCATCCCTCTCTTCCTCTCCCGCTCATCCCTCTCTTCCTCTCCCGCTCATCCCTCTCTTCCTCTCCCGCTCATCCCTCTCTTCCTCTCCCTCTCATCCTTCTCTTCCTCTCCCTCTCATCCCTCTCTTCCTCTCCCTCTCATCCCTCTCTTCCTCTCCCTCTCATCCCTCTCTTCCTCTCCCTCTCTTCCTCTCCCGCTCATCCCTCTCTTCCTCTCCCTCTCATCCCTCTCTTCCTCTCCCTCTCTTCCTCTCCCGCTCATCCCTCTCTTCCTCTCCCGCTCATCCCTCTCTTCCTCTCCCGCTCATCCCTCTCTTCCTCTCCCGCTCATCCCTCTCTTCCTCTCCGCTCATCCCTCTCTTCCTCTCCCTCTCTTCCTCTCCCGCTCATCCTTCTCTTCCTCTCCCGCTCATCCCTCTCTTCCTCTCCCGCTCATCCCTCTCTTCCTCTCCCGCTCATCCCTCTCTTCCTCTCCCTCTCATCCCTCTCTTCCTCTCCCGCTCATCCCTCTCTTCCTCTCCCTCTCATCCTTCTCTTCCTCTCCCTCTCATCCCTCTCTTCCTCTCCCGCTCATCCCTCTCTTCCTCTCCCTCTCTTCCTCTCCCGCTCATCCCTCTCTTCCTCTCCCGCTCATCCCTCTCTTCCTCTCCCGCTCATCCCTCTCTTCCTCTCCCGCTCATCCCTCTCTTCCTCTCCCGCTCATCCCTCTCTTCCTCTCCCGCTCATCCCTCTCTTCCTCTCCCTCTCATCCCTCTTCCTCTCATCCCTCTCTTCCTCTCCCTCTCATCCCTCTCTTTCTCTCCCTCTCATCCCTCTTCCTCTCCCTCTTAACACTTCCTCTCCCCCGCACCCGTGTAGTTTACTCCTCCAATTCTTGCCATTGCTACTAAGCGATACATATTAATTGCTGCCACTGCCTAAGACATTAGCACTCAATCAGCAACTTATTTAGTGCAATTCCTACTGTGTCCTTAAAATCGACTCGTGCCCAAGCCAAACGTTGGGTGAAGTAATTAATAGATTTCATACAGGAATCAAGCGTGGCCCAGCTGAAGGACAACACGAGTCAAGGACTAAGAGAGACAGACAGAAAAGACAGAATTTCTCTCTTTTTAGACAGAAAGGCAGATTGAAAGGCAGATCTGCTGACCGTGTCCCCAACACACAATTGTCTATACTTATAAGCTTGCAAGCCCAAGTCCACACACTGTCTGTGAGTACACAGATGATTAACTATGCATTATTCAGTTTGTGCGATGCTCTCTGTACAATATGTATATTCTTGTATACACAACTAGTGACCTCAGCTCTTATTATTAATTTATCAGGGTACAATGCAATCTGGATAACAGGATTGGCATCAACACTTAGTTAAGTAGAAATCAATGATGATGAAATAAACTCAATAATGAATTCTATAATGTTAATTAAACAATATAAAGTGGAAAAAGCAACTATCTTCTTCAAATAAAAACTCCCACACGCAGAAAAACTTATATTGTGAGCAAAAGGACTTCTATATAGACACACTGGCCTCCAATATATATAGACACACTGACCCTCAATATACTCGTATATAGACACATTGGCCTCCAATATACATAGACACACTGGCCTTCAATATATATAGACACACTGGCCTACAATATATATAGACACACTGGCCTTCAATATCTATAGACACACTGGCCTACAATATCTATAGATACACTGGCCTCCAATATATATAGACACACTGGCCTTCAATATCTATAGATACACTGGCCTTCAATATCTATAGACACACTGACAGCCTGACATCCAATATCAATAGAATACACTGGCCCTCAATATCTATAGACACAGTAGCACTTACCCTAGACACAACCTCCCTGTATAGTACATAGTAAATGCAAACTACAGTCGCAGAACTCTCATCAGTCAGTTTAAATTTACAGAATTAAAACTCACCTGCGACATAATGTGCAACTGAAATCCAACAATTTGCACTCCAATTAGCATCATAGCGTGAGAAGTTAGAATCAGTGGCGTCTCAACTCCAATGAAGAACACTAGGCAGAGTATGTACAAGCCGCTCAGCAGTATGCCGTAAAGAAGGCAAAGGTACAAGGGTATTGGTATCAGGGTGTACGATACCATTACCACCTGTTGGAGTTGAAATCGCAAGTTAAAAGGTTGAATTTTTTTCGAATATAGATAGCTCTTGCGAGAGGAAATCCTTTTCGTCTTTCCAAGGCCATTCCAAGAGAAAATTCCATTTGTTTTCAAGGTCATTTAAATGGAAAATTTAAGGTCATTTAAGTGATTTAAAGGTCATTGTAAATTAAAAATCCATTTTTGTTCAAGGTCATTCTAAACGGAAGCCTAATGGTTTCGAGGTCATTCTAAATGGAAAGCTAATTGTTTTCAAGGTCATTTAAATCGGAAACCCATTTGTTTTATTTTTCAAGGTCATTCTAAATGGAAGCCTAATGGTTTTCAAGGTCATCCTAAATAGACATATATTTGTTTTTAAGGGCATTTAAATGGAAAATGTGATTTAAAGGTCATTTTAAATTAAAAATCCATTTGTGTTCAAGGTCATTCTAAATGGAAGCCCATTTGTTTTCAAGGTCATTCTAAACGGAAGCCCATTTGTTTTCAAGGTCATTCTAAACGGAAGCCTAATGGTTTTCAAGGTCCTTCTAAATGGAAATCTAATTGTTTTCAAGGTCATTTAAATCGGAAACCCATTTGTTTTCAAGGTCATTCTAAATGGAAGCCTAATGGTTTTCAAGGTCATTCTAAATAGACATCTATTTGTTTTCAAGGGCATTCCTCGTCTTCACGGTAATAATGAATGGAGATTGCAATCGTCTGTCATAGACTGTAAGTCTATGTCCAGCCTCACCTGTAAAACTCCGGCAAAATCGAAAATCGGCAAATATCCATAGTCCTCATCGCCTTTCAAAGCGGCCATATTGGCCAGTAGTAGGCCGCCTTTAACCACCACGGCAATCAGCGACAATACAAGAGAAAATCGCGGAAATAGCGCTCGAACGTAAGTAGCTCCAAGTAGTAGGACAAAGACGAGAATAGTAGCGACCTCAGTTAGCACCAAACCCCACCACATTGGAGTTTGGCGAATAGCAAAATAGATAAGCCAGACCAGAGAGCACAGGGCCAGGTAGGCGCAGGCACATCTCAGCCTGCCCACCGACTGCTGGTAGCTGATTCTCTGATAGTGAGCCTCCAGCACGCTCGATGCAAAGCAGGGATTCAAAACCGAACCAGAGGAACGATCGAATAGTGTCAGTCGGCGTCCTTGACGGCCACCGCCGCCTTCTACTCGACGTTTTCCGCTAATTGGATCGATGTCCACTTCCTCGGTGTCTTTAGTAAACTTGGCCTTCTCGCTTGGCCCGGCCTCGTCAGCCATTGCAGCTGGTTTTAGCAGAGTGGGCGCCGATTTAAAGAGATTCGATAATGCCAGTAAGGGAGGGTGAGTATGGGGGGGGCCAAGTGTGCAGGTGACAGGTTTCTCACACTACAAGTTCCACGTTCAAGATTTAAGCACAGTATTTCTGCAAATTGGGCCAATACAGCAAGGTGAGGTGGCTTGCTTGAAAATTCATATATAATAATAATTTCTTCAATTACTTGACATGTGCATGGCCTATGGCTGGCAGTTCAGATAGACTTATTAAGCATTTTATTCTTAGCATATGAAACAAGCATGTAGTAGATAAGAAAAAAGGAAGCATCAAGTTCAATCATGCATAGATGATTTCTTGCTATTAAATTAATCCTTATTGATTATTATTTAAGATTTACAATAAGCTATGCTTGTGCTTAATCAACTCTGCTTTTACAAGTGGATATGTAATTAGGCCAGATATGCAATTAATAGTTTAGCTACAGTTATTGAGTAGTGCATAGGAAGGCTGCATATGGCTGTTTAGTCTAGGGACTATAGGGTGCCCATATATCCTCAATTATCCTAGCTAATATTGTTACCCATTTTATAGTTAGGTGAACTAAAGCAATGTAGAGTAAATTATTGTGAAATGTCTTGCTCAAGGACATAAATTGTTCTAATAGAATTGGGAATTGAACCTTCAATCTTCTTCTTTAATCTTTATTAAATTATTGCTTTGTTTTTGTATCAATAAACTGATTAGATAATTTCTTTGATATATTATACTATATACTTTAAAAATAATTTTATTTTTAATTATAAAGAAAAAAGAAGGGGTTAGCTTTTTCTTTCTAGAAAACCTATAATTAAAGACCTATAAAAATACAATTAAGATATTTTTTTCTAAAATATAGACATAAACTTTTTGTCTTTTTGCCCCTAATGATTTATCATCTAAATCAAAAAATTAAATTATAAAAACCCCTAAACTAAATTACTTATATATTCTAGAAAAAGAAAAATGGAAAAAAGTTGTTTTAATAAAGTAAAAGTAAAATACTTCCTATAATCACTCTTTAGTTATTCAATAATATATTGTATTCATTTCAATCTAAACCTTAAGTTTTGTCTAAGATGCATACATAATTGGTATTTTTAATTATATTTTTCAATGTTCTTATTCTTAGAAAAAAGCTATAGATGCCTCAGTTTGCATTAAGGCGCACCAATGACCAATTTGCAAACAAGCTTTAGTTACCCTACGAGGCTCTACTAGAGGGTATACTTTTGCACTTTTGTAAATAAATGGTATTTGTGGGGAATGTGCATTATATTCTTTCTATTCTTTTGTTTACAATAGCCCTCCTCTTCTACTTGCTAAGGGTTTTTATACCTTGGTTTGAGCATTAGCTCTTGCATTCTCACTCTTGTTCTCTATTTAGCTATAGTCATTTTAAAAATTAAATTAATACAAATAGGTCTATAAGTATAAGTATTAAATTATAAGATAATTATAGCTTATAATATGAATAAAAAAGTAATATACTAATTATTAATTAAAAAACATAACATAAAACCATACTTAGACTAAATTGTATAATAAATACAAAGTGCACCTAATAAATGATTAAAAAGTTTAAAGTTATATTAATTGATGACATACATACTCATAGCCTAGCCTACAGGCCTATCATATCAAATTAGGTCTAGTTACGAGCAAGTAAAACACATTGAAGCTGTGTCAAGTGGTTTTTTTATAAAACCATTCTGGGTACAGAACACCATACAGCAGCAACAGCCCAGGGACGGGTAGTCGTTTATGTTGTAGACAACTGACAACACTAGTCACTAGCTACTGTGGTGCATGTAAATGAAATAAGCTTTTAAACAGACATATAGAATTAACCATACAAGAATTTTTTTAAAAATATGTAGGTTTTTTCCTTGTAATTTAGTCAGATAGTAATTAGCTAAGCTAAGATTAAGAATTGATTTTCGATAAAATCGTAAAAGTGCCTTGATTTTAAACGATTAAAAGTTCCATGACGCTAATACAAATGTGAAAATGTTTATTTTTTCGTTTTTAATAAAATGCAACTGCTTTAATAATTAATGTTTTAAAAAAAGAAACAAAACAAAAAACAATATGCATCACAAATTACCTTTAAAGAAAAGTTTCTACTTTGTTTTACCCAGCATTCATGCTTTTATTTGAACAAAAGTATTTCAGCATAATTTTAAAACGTGTATTAGTTATGAAATTATATTAATTAGTTTTGGTATATCATCTTACACCTACCTCAGCTAAAAGTAGATATCACCTATTGACAAAAGCGAGGCACAAAAAAGTACCAGTAGGTCTATATTCAACACTGTCATGTGAAGTTAGTTTTGTCTGTTTGACACCTTGACCTAGTCTAGGACTTGATTTTGTACTTTTCGTCTTGTTTAGATCTTGAATTTAGTCTAGAGTCTAGATTACATTTTAGATGGATTTTGATCGCTTCTGTAACTACGACTAGATGCAGCAAAGTTGTTTCTTATAGAAAATCTTCAATATCCGCCTTCAATAGAGTCGTGTTTTGAAAATTTGTCTGCTTAGGCCTATCTTTTTTAGATGTGGCTAGGGGGGCTGACCCAATAAGACGTGGCTTAAAATTGTACCATGTAGTCGTAGAGTCCTAACGAGTCTAGCATATTACTTATTTGAGTTAAGCTTGAGATGAGTAGGCCCAGTAGTAGTAGTAACAAAAATAGCGATCTTTTACTGTTGCACATTTTAAAATTTTACTTATTTTCTTAGAAATCTAATTAAAATGGGCGCAGAATGGTATGGCTTGAAAGATTTGTCTCTAGCACAGTCTGACTATCAATCTGGTGGGTAAACCCAGACTAGTCAGTAGGGGTTAAACCAGATCTCAATCTTGATCTCAATTGTTAAGACAAGATCTTGGCACTTTTCTCAATCTTGATCTTGGTTTTGAGATCTCAAAATCTAGGACTATGTGATGTGACTAATGTTGACTATGATGAGATGATATTAATATTAATATTATTTCATCATATTATTTATATTTGATATATGTCAAGTTACTAACAAGCTTAATATTATGTATTAATTGTTTTTTCCTCTATTAGGCCTATTATCATTATGTATATTTAATAAATAAATAATAATATCTATTATTAGTAGGGCCTACTAAGCTAAATAAGATAGAATAATGTAAGAAGGCTTATTAAATGGCTAGATCCCAATTAAACTTAACTTGAATATTAATTGAATCTCTATTATTTTAAAAGTATAGATCTTAAGACTAAAAAATCTTATAAATATAGGCCTATGAGATATTGTCTAACCTCTATTAAGCCTAGGCCTAGGTAATATAATAGGACAGATGTAATAGACTTACTTATTTATCATTAAACCAAATAGAAACTAATTAAAAATAAATTGCACTATTAAATCAATACAAAGTTATATTAAGCAAAAGTTTCTAGTAAATTTTCTTTGTTAACATACATGCCCAACCTTACAATTTTATGGCATAGGCCTATGACTAAAACTGCCACATACTAAGACTGCCACAGCTATTATTGGCTTTTGGTATAGTATTAAGATAGAATTACCAATTTTCTAGCATTGCAATTCCTTTAATAAGTTTCTTTCTTGTAGCCTTGTCTTATTGGCTTTCCTATCTATTTGTCTCCTTTTAATTCTAGCACTATCTAATAAAACATGAAGCCAAATTTCTCTACTAGATCCCCCAAGTATAGCAGTCTTGGTATGTGGTGGTCTTGGTCCAATACCAATTTCACCTGTCTGGTGCAACTTAGTTTTGTCCAGATTTGCAACTCAGTTCCTCTTAATTGCAATTTAGTTCGCCCCAATTGTGACTTAATTTTCATTTTGTATATGACTTTTCTTGCTTTTTTCTTTTTTCTTCTTTTTCTCTTTCTCTCTCTTCTTTCTCCTCAATCCTCACTCTCTTTTCCTTCCTTTCTTTTCCTTTTCTCTTCCTCTCCTTTCTTCAAATTTTTGTGTTTTTGATTTTGTGACTTACCTTGGCCAGCAGCCATTTCACCTGTCTAGTTTGGACAAGACAGATGAGTGTTAGGCATGTATGTTTGTTAATTAAAAATAGAACTATATTGTTTTTTTTTCAAAAATCATCATATCTGTATTATAGATATGGACCAAAATATTAGTTGGATAACCTATGATAGGCTTAGTTTATTTAAAAAATTCCAACTAAGCCTTTTCTACTATAAATTAATAGGTCTAGTCCATTTTGTTTTAGTAATAGCCATTCCAATAATAGCTATTGTGGTAATATTAGCTACTTTAGTAATAGATAGGGCCTACTAGTAACAAATAAGAATAATTGCATATAATGATTAATATGCTTATACATACATGCGCAACCCCCTGATTTATACTAGCCATGCGACCAAAAATGCAACTTACCTGTAAAAGAAACCCTAATACAATTTTAGGTAAATGACAGGAGTAACTATAACTGTCTTATAAAGGCTAAATGCCTCATTATCTAATTAGTACTATGTCTGTATTATTTAGGCTGGGCATTTTTGCAACTTTCCCCTGGTCCACCACAATTTACAATGGCCAGATTGGCCAGGTCAGCCAGCAGTTGCGCATGTATATGCTTATAGAATTATATTCTAAAAAAGCAAATAAACTTTTTAAAAAAGAGAAAAAAATTAAGATAAGCCTATACTTTTATATATTGAAAGATTTAGATTGATGTAAAAACTATATTATATATTATAAGATATTGAAATTATTCAAGTGTTTTAATCAATCCATTTTATTTTCTAACTATATATGTTCCAAATATTATCTATAATGACTGAAAATTGTATATACTAGAATCTCTAAGTTAGTGACTTGATATTATAATATAATCTAATTAATTTTTCATTAGTTATTTCAATATTTAATAAAAATGTACCTAGTGTGTGTTTATTTTTTTACAAAGTCAAAATGAAAGTTTAAACAAATTATATTTATTTAGAAAATGGAACTATTTTTGGCAATAAAGTATTTGATGTATTTATTATTAAATTAATAGTTATGAATCTAGTTTGTTACCACAATTATAGCTATTACTAGTGTCTTACTAAAGTAGATTATAGTCTTTTCTACTAGGTTGACTAAGATTCCCATTGGAGCAAATAGGGTTTTTTACAAATAGTATCTGGTATGCTTGTGAAAAATTGCCTGCATGGCTACAGAGAAAGAAATTTCTATTTGCGCATAAGGTGCATGGTATATACGCAGCATGCGCTATGCATCTTATGCGTATAATGTCAGTGTAAGTATGTAGATGTATAATAGCAATGGGCACTTATGCCCCTGCATTAGCATCTTTACCATATTGCAGAAAGTATAGTATATACCAGAAAATTCTGGCATACAAACACTTTAGCTAGCATACATCTGGCGTTCAAGTGCTTTATCTAGCATTTATTTGGCATTGAAGGAGGAAATACAACCTTCAAGCACAATCATTAGCTTATAATTCTTAACTATACTTGTTCAAGCTTTTGATGCAGTGTACAAAAGCATTGAATTATATGAATTATGCTAAACAATCTTTGCTATAGAGTTAATTTGCAAAGTCATGACAATAAATTAGATTTTCAAACAATATACTAAAACTTTCTATAGTTTTAGTATATTGTTTGAAAACTATAGAAAGAAAGAAGAAAGAAAACTATAGAAAGTTTTTTTCTTTCTTTCTTTCAGAAATATACCTTAATCAATAATAAATGTAACTATTCTGTTTTACCAATTCTTTTCATTTTTTCAAATGATATATGTTTTCAATTTAATTTTTTATTGTAAATTATTTGCTATGCCTAAGCTTGATTGTTAGATTTTTTGCTTGTTAATCACACATTTTTAATTGGCATACAATTTACTAGAATTAGAAGACTATCTTAATTGGCATACTTTATTGGCGTGCACTTTACTAGATAGTCAGATACTTTCTGGCATATATATAACACAATCCACAATATGGGCATCTTGTGTGCTTTATAAATTTACATTTTATAATATATTTGTACAATTTGCCACCTCCTGATTAGAGTGATTGCCCATTTGTGCTCTTTTTCTTGTAACCAATTGTGCGCCTAATTTTAATTAAATTAGAGTAAGATTTTATACTTAGATAGATAATAAGTTAATAAAGAATTATATCAAGTTTAAGGCTAATTGTTTTATATGGAATAAACTTACAGATACATGAGCACTCCCTCTGAGTTATATACTAGCTATGCATCTTACATTTTGACCAAAAATGCAAATTACCTATGAAAGATACCTAAGCAAAAATTATGCTAATTTGAGTAAATGACAAGAGTAACTAACTGTATTATTAAGGCTAAATGCCTGCCTTATCATCTAATTAGTATCATGACTATAATTTTTGAATGGGCATTTATGCAACTTACCTTGGCTAGGCTCTTTGCCAGCCAGCTAGATTGGCTAGCTTAGTGGGGTGTTGTGCATGCATGTTATGGTAGCCATAAGTTAGTCAATTTTAAAACCCTTGTGTATATATCTGGCCAGATAAGGGAAAAAGAGGTAGATGGAGATTACAGTGGTTGTCTCAATGGCAAAAATACACTAAATTTAAAAGTTTTCAGTGTCTTTCAAGATACTCTTTAAGATGCACATTTTTATACAATTATGTCAGGTAAGTTAAAGATATAAGAAATGCAATGCCACTTAGTATTAAGTATTGACTGTTATAATTTGCCATGTCTTTAAGTATATTTACAACCTTAAAAGCCATGTCCCTAAGCCTTTGTGTTCTGACATCATTTAAAAGTTCATATGATTGATGATTAGAATGTTGTGAAAATTTAAAATAGAGTATCAGGATAATACTTATTAATGTTAAGATATTTTTTTCAGTGCAGATCCTTTAGTGTGAGCTGAAGTTGCTTCAAAAGCCAGTTTGTGGCACAGAATACTCTTGTCTCTCAATCAGATAGTAGTACAGAGGGGTTGTAGTTGTACTATAAAGCTGTTGTAGCATAAGTTCAATTGTACGTTGGAACTTTTACACTGTGGAGATAGGAGCTAAGAACAAACTTATCTTATGGTGGCTTTATAGAATAGGCCAAGTGTTAAGAATTTCTCACTAAACTGTCATGGCTAAACATAGTCTCTTGCAAAGAAGGCTATATAACTAAAGTTATTCCACAACACAGCACATCTATGTTCACTGAGCCCTATCGCCCGACCCCTTCCTCTTGGGGGAATGAATGAGCGGCAAAAACATCTAGGCAAAAAACAGAGTTACAGAGCTGAGACTTTACATTTAGAGATATGACAGTGAATGAGTCAATGAAGTATTTTGTCAAGTTTGAAGTCAATCATTTATGTGAAGCAAACTTATAGCAGCGCCAAAGTTTAGTCAATTTTAAAACTCCTTTTCCATATCTCGCCAAATAAGGCAAGGAGAGAGGCGGAGGTTGAGGTGGTTGCTACGCTGACAAAATCAGACTAACTTTAAAAGTACACAGTGCCGTTCAGAATTAACTTTAAGCCTCGAAATTTTACACGATTGTCTTAAAATAGTTGAAGATTGTTTGCGTCAAATTTGAAGACGATTAGTAGCTTAAGCTCAGTAGCTTAAAAGAGTTCTTTTCTACTAACAATTTTTCTGGTTTCTACTAACAATCGTTTAAACTATTTCTACTTTCTCTTCCAATTACTTTATAAAAAGATAGGGTGGAAGGGTTGGATTTTGTCATACTCTTGTCTAGTCTGTCTTTCCTTCATGTCTTAAATTCTTTGTGTTGCGTCCTCATTGTGGTTGTGTTAATATCATCATTTACTGTTAAGCCCGCATCCAGTGAATAATGTTAGCAATTACTGCCCCAAGAATAGTCCGTCTTGCCAGTTTCAGTTTGTTTTCTGTAAGTAGGGACTCCTAACCCTAACCTTGGGAATCACCTGGCCGTTTCTAATGGCAACGCGCACATGTAAGTCGCTATTAGCTAAGAGCAGTCACGTGAGTACTATTCCGTCCAATAGCGACTTACATGTGTGTGTTGCCAATAGAAACGGCCGGGTGAATCCCTAGGTTGCGCCCAAGCATGGTAGGGAGTTTTCTAAAAGCTTCCACTGAAGAATCCCAGTCGTTTCTTTGTTTTGTTCAGAATCCAGATGTCTCTTGCTGGGGCTTTGTATAACTTTAAAAGCTATCCCTGTCCTTTCCTATTCCTCCTGTTTTGGCATTGACAGTGAAAAATAGGAAAGAGGATTATAGTATTTTTCCTGTCTTTCCTCTTCCCCTATTGCTAGTCCTGAGAATATCTGGCTAGAAAGTGAGGTAGGTGGTCTACGGTTTGCAAAAAAAATCAATTGGAGCCGGGACACAGGTGATAGGCAGGCAAGAGATTGAGCCAGATGATACAGAGAAATTGGGCAGGATATGTGGGTTTGAGCCGGGAAAGGAGGGGAGAGCAGACCTGGGGAAGGTGAGAAGGGGAGGGAGGCTTCATGGCGTGTGCTCACCGAGTAGAGAGCTTCGCTGGCAGAAGCAGTGTCAGACTCACCTTGGATGCAGAGGGACGAGAAATTTTAGCTTTGAAAAAAACCGGACGGACGCCTATGGGGGGTGGTAGATGGCTTGTCTCTTCCCTCTTCTTCCCTTAGTGTGACTGTCTGCCTCCCCCTCTTTACTTCTCTCCTCTCCATCATGATCTGGCCCTGTGCCTCCATTATTTCAACCTGGGCTACCTGTCGCAGCCAGGGTGCTCTGTGGTCTCAATACAATATTCCCGCGGCATGCCCAGCTGTTGCGTAGTCAACTGTAAACGCAGGGGCGGCGGTGCCGGTATGCCGAAAATGTTTCGCATACCGGTTGGACCGCCGGCCAGGCGACAGAAATGGATAGTGGCGCTGCGCCGCGGCGAGCCGTGGCAGCCCAATCCGAATTCGCGGGTGTGCGATTGTCACTTTTTAACCGGGGCCCCGGTTAACGATCCGAATCACGTGGACTATGCGCCTTGGCTGTTCTCCTGGACTAGTCCGGATAAAATCGGCAATGGGCATCTGCGTCTAAAAGAGTACAATGATTTGGTTAGCGAGATTGGTAAATCGAAATCATTGTAAATTGTTAAGTTCTTAAAGTAAGCTGAAAACAACAGCCTTGACAGGTCTTAACAGCAAAATTAATATAAATCAATTTCATTCTTGAGTTTTGGCGAAAGATAGATACATAAATAGATAGATAGGTAGATAGATGATAGATAGATAGATTATAGATAGATAGATACATACATACATAGATTACATAGATACATACATTTATAGATAATAGACAGATAGATACACAGATACAATAGATACATACATACAACATAGATAATAGACAGATAGATACACAGATACAATAGATACATACATACAACATATATAATAGACAGATACATAAATAGATAGGTAGATAGATACGAGTAGATAGATTGGTTAGGGACTGTCATAAGTTTGCTTATTAAAATTCATTTATTTTGTACTGCTAGCAGTTCTATGTACTGTATACACAGAGTCTAATTGTCTATGGCCAGAGTTTAATTATTTCCCTGTAATTAGCGCCCGTGTTATCTGACTAATTCAACATTTCAGTGTCGCCAATCAAGAAGTGTTCAACAGAATCAGCATTAGTAGCAACAGCTAAAACTATTAAAGCAATGCAGCCCGCTGCTCAGCAACAACGGAAACGGCTACTGCCCGAGACCTCCGATGTGCTGTTGAAACGTTCGAAAGCGGCTGCTGCTGCTGCTGCTGCTGCTTCGTCTAACTCTACTGAGTCTTCTTCTCAAGTCGGCTTGGCGCCCATGGATCTTAGCCGAAAGAAAGCGCCCGCCCTGACAAGTTCTGGTGGAACTGGCAGCCTTGCTGCTTCTGCCCCCGCTGCTGCTAGCGCTGCAACTGCTGGCAGCGATGAGATCATTGTGCTGCCAGACGATGAAGAGCAGGAAATCCAGAAGCTAGTTGCTAAGCAGGCTGAGCTAGCCGAATCTGACATTGATTCAGACGCCGCCATGGCCCTGGTGAAGGAGCAGGCCGTGGTGCTGCGTAAACTACGCGAAAGTCTGCGCAGCGAAGAGTGCAAACTGGCCCTATTGAAGGCTATGCGCCATTCTCAGCAGAGATCCGCCTCGGCGCCCGGCTCCAGTCTCCATCATCAGCAACAGAAGGAGAATGGCGCCGTCGCTGGAGCCACTCAATCTGGTGCCAGTCGGTCGGGCGCCTCAGCTGCAGCTCAAGGCCGTTCCGCTGGCGCAGCGGCTGTCGGCAGCCAGAAGCTGTCGCATCATCAGTCGCCATCTTCGGCAATTGGCCGGTCGCAGTCGGCCGCCGCGCTGCCAATGAAAACGTCGGCCAGCGTCAGCAGCGGCCAGGCTTCCACTACGAAAGCTACGCCGCCGCCGCCGCCACAGATTAGCCAGGCTCAGCTAGACGCCCAGAAGGCTCAGAAGAAGCTGGCGTTGCGCAAACAGTTGGAGAAATCCCTGCTGGAGATTCCCAATCCCCAGCCGCCGCCGTCTGAGTTGAACTTCATACCGAGCACGGTTACTAACGAGTTCATTGCTCTAGTAGGCCTAGAGGAAGTTGTCCGCAATATCAGCGAATACGATGCCGTACTGAAGGGCGGCAAGCCAACCGAAGTCAAGTACGTATTCCACCCGTTCACCTGTGTGCAGTGCGGCACAGACTATACACCTGTGTGGAAGCGGGACAAGCCCGGCTCTAAGAATGTCATCTGCGAACAGTGCGTGTCCGTCAATCAGAAGAACGCCATTCGCAAGGATCACACGGCCAGGCTCAAGGCCGCTTTTGTTAAAGCGCTCAAACAAGAGGAAGAAATTGAAAAAGAATTCAAACGCTATTCGGCTAATCCGCAGCTGGCTGCTCAAGCTTTTCCGCATCTGCTTCCGCCGCCGCCTCAGCCTCAGGCTCAGCAGCATCAGCAGCAGCATCATCACCAGCAGCAGCATCATTCTCTGCATGGCATGTCTTCGCTAAGCTCTGCGCACAGGTCATCCAGTTCGTTGCACAGCCTCTCGGGCTCCAGTGCCAGCCGCCTTGCTGCCACCACTCAGCAGCAGCAGCAGCAGCAGGCCGCCGCTGCCGCCGCCGCTTCTCAGGCTGCCGCCACCGCAGCCGCTGTTGAACAGATTCAACGCCAGCAGTTCCTGCACGCCCAGCTGCAGGCCATATCCCAGCTATACCCGGCTGCCGGAGGCGCCAGCGCCAGCTCTTATCCCTACACTATGCCGGCTAACTATTTGACTATGCTGCAGCAGGCTATGCGACAAAATATGGGATTTAATCCCACCAGCCTCTGGTCGGCTATGAGCGCCGCCTCCCAGCCGCAGCAGCCGCCTGGTAAAAAGTAAAAAATGCTTGTCCTTGGCTGTGCAGTGACTCCTGAATTGAAAATTGAACTTGTTGCGTTCTGTCTCCAATTTTATAATCCAACGCTTTTTTGTAAAGTAGTAGTAATAATAATAATATTGGTAACAATTACTAGTTAGTAACTTGAAAAATCAGTTTCATTAAAAAAGCAATTAAAACATACTACTTAGTACCGACTGTAACTCTAGTAGTAATTCGATAATTCATTGTTTTTTTTTCACCTGCCCCTATTCCAATTTTTATTTCACATCTATTTACCTAACTTGCTTGATTCTGAATTCCCTCCTCTGATTGCCTACTCGTCACCTTGTTTGTTTGTTTGTTCGTTTGTTCAATAACTCGTAATAATTCACTAGCCCTACAATTGCTGAATTATTATTTATTAACTAATCAGCACTGTTTGTAATTATATTGTATCACCTTACTATAAGTAGCCTGTATCTGTTAGTATGCTAACCTGTGCTTTTTGTGTGTTTATTTAGCTTTCATTTATCCGCGCATATGCATGCACCAATGTGTTAATTAAAAAATTTAGAATCCAAATTTGTTGTGAATTCAAACAAAAAAAAACAATTTGTAAATTCGCTTTGGTTTGGCGCAGTTTATGTAAGTTATTAATTAATAATCATAAATTTACACATTTCTAAATATATAAATATACATGCCTATTTCTGCACATTTGATGCATTGAAATTGTATATGATCAGTGGCACCTGATCAATGTCAATTCAGTGCGTCTGTCTCGGTGTCGACATGTTGTGGACTCTGACAGAGTGCTACATTTAATTGTTAAGGTGTTTTGTCGGCTTTTTTCCTCTATTCTTTATCCTTATTACCGATTTCTTAAATCCTCGTTTCTCAAATCCATTTTAGCGATTTCTCAAATCTTCATTACCGGTTTCTCAAATCCCCATTACCGGTTTCTCAAATCCACATTACCGGTTTCTCAAATCCCCATTACCGGTTTCTCAAATCCACATTACCGGTTTCTCAAATCCCCATTACCGGTTTCTCAAATCCACATTACCGGTTTCTCAAATCCCCATTACCGGTTTCTCAAATCCACATTACCGGTTTCTCAAATCCCCATTACCGGTTTCTCAAATCCACATTACCGGTTTCTCAAATCCCCATTACCGGTTTCTCAAATCCACATTACCGGTTTCTCAAATCCACATTACCGATTTCTCAAATCCTCATTACCGGTTTCTCAAATCCTCTACCGATTTCTAAAGTCCTCATTACCGGTTTCTCAAATCCACATTACCGGTTTCTCAAATCCCCATTACCGGTTTCTCAAATCCACATTACCGGTTTCTCAAATCCCCATTACCGGTTTCTCAAATCCACATTACCGGTTTCTCAAATCCCCATTACCGGTTTCTCAAATCCACATTACCGGTTTCTCAAATCCACATTACCGATTTCTCAAATCCTCATTACCGGTTTCTCAAATCCTCTACCGATTTCTAAAGTCCTCATTACCGGTTTCTCAAATCCACATTACCGGTTTCTCAAATCCCCATTACCGGTTTCTCAAATCCACATTACCGGTTTCTCAAATCCACATTACCGGTTTCTCAAATCCACATTACCGATTTCTAAAATCTACATTACCGGTTTCTCAAAATCCACTTCTCAAATGCTCATTGATCTGTAATTCTGTATGCTATATTAAGAAACACACGATAATTTCCGGTGCATTTCTAAGAAAGAACTCCAGACCAATAGTGGGTGACAGCTCACAGCAGGAAGCAGGCGAGGTTATCGCATGCATTATGCATGGCAAACTCGCACTATTCAATAGCCCAGCTGAATATTTGCATTTGAGACCCGCGCTTGCCACTGATGTCGAGCAATTAAATCAGTTTCCTTTCGTATTTTTGTTTGTTGTCATGGCGACCGCATCTTATCTAGCTGTATAGAATAGAATGGCTTTGAAGGGTTGCTTAGCAACGGAAAATGTTCACAAAGGTGAAGTTCTTGATTCCTAACATTTATATTAGGTCTGTCACGGTTATAGTCCAGAGACTGGGCCGCAAAATCTAGTTTGCATGCAGACAGTAAGGTCTTTGTCAATAGGATTATGCAATTAGTAGGTACAACAGTGGCTAATAATGCACTAATTATAGGCTTCATTGTTTTCTTTGCCTCCTATTTCAACTGTGCAACAGCTGCGCCAGCTACTCTCGAGGCCGGGTCAACAGGTGAGTTGAAATAGTCGAACTGAATAGTCGTAATTAGTGATGATGCCGTTAGTATGTTATACGTTGCATAAAATATCTGATTTATCCTTTAGGCATCTATCATTTCCTTTTTTGTGTTAAGAAGTGTAGATCTCGCTTTTCTTTGAGTCCAAATTGTCTATGGCCGAAACCCCCCAAAAATGATTTATCGCGCCACGGACCCCATCGATTGCACCCACGAGCACAGATTAAACTAAGGGCCACTGTGCACCCCGTGTGAGCGTGTGCACGAGTGCGTGCTGCAGCCTGTTTGAAGAATGATAACGCCAAAGGCTGTAATATCACTGTAATATCTGTATTAATTATTTCCACATAATTTTAGAGCAGATCACCACGGCCCAACAGACAACTGCTCTACGCGATAATGCTGTCCCGACAACTACTGAAAGTGGTTTGCATCCAGCGACTGTCAACGCTCCAGGATTATTTTCCACAACTATTTCGGATGTCGTAACCAGCGCAAAGGATACTACTGATGAGCCGATTGCAGTAGCCAGTACAGCATCTAATACTGCGCTAAGTACAACGTCTCAATTAGCAGCAGAAACGCAATTAAGAGTACCGCCGACTACACATTTGCTGGTCACTGCAGCTCCACTAACAACATCAGGAGCAACAACAGATCGGCTAACAACAATGGGGGAAACAACAGATCGGCTAACAACAATGGGGGAAACAACAGATCGGCTAACAACAATGGGGGAAACAACATATCCACTGACAACAACAAGGACAACAACAGATCCACTGACAACAACAAGGACAACAACAGATCCACTGACAACAACGAGGACAACAACAGATCCACTGACAACAACGAGGACAACAACAGATCCACTGACAACAACGAGGACAACAACGA
This sequence comes from Macrostomum lignano, assembly GCA_002269645.1. Taxonomy (NCBI): domain Eukaryota; kingdom Metazoa; phylum Platyhelminthes; family Macrostomidae; genus Macrostomum; species Macrostomum lignano. The sequence goes on along the minus strand of NIVC01000063.1, from coordinate 104,782 downwards.
GGTCAACAACAGATCCACCGACAACGAGGGCAACAACACATCCACTGACAACAACAGGGGTAACAACAAATCGACTGACAATGCCAGGAAAAACGATAAATCTAAAAACAACATCAGGAGCATCAGCGGATTCATCAACGACGTCACGAACAACAGATCCACACACAATAACGCAGCAATTAAGAGCAACGATAACACTCATAGCAACAGCGCAGCGAACAACTGACAAACAGTTAACAATGCAACCAACAAAACAATCGACGACACTACCAACCATGCAACCAACAACAAAGCAAACATTAATAACAAGACAACCAACAACAGTACAACCAACAACATCACAACCAACAATTTCACAACCAACAACAGCACAACCAACAACAGCGCAACAAACAACGTCACAACCAACAACAGCACAACCAACAACAGCGCAACAAACAACGTCACAACCAACAACATCACAACCAACAACAGCAAAACCAGCAACAGCACAACCAACAACATCACAACCAGCAGCAACACAACCAACAACAGCACAATCAACAACACCGCAACCAACAACAGCGCAACTAACAACATCACAACCAACATCACAAACAGCAACAACACAACCAGCAGCATCACAACCAACAACAGCACAACCAACAACAGCACAACCAGCAACATCACAACCAGCAACAACACAACCAACAACAGCACAACCAAAAATAGTACAACCAACAACAGCACAATCAAGAACACCGCAACCAACAACATCGCAACTAACAACATCACAACCAACATCACAATCAGCAACAACACAACCAGCAGCATTACAAACAACAACGGCACAACCAACAACATCCCAACCAACATCACAACCAACAACAGTACAACCAACAACATCACAACCAACAACAGCACAACCAACAACAGCGCAACTAACAGCATCACAACCAACATCACAACCAGCAACAACACAACCAGCAACATCACAACCAACAACAGTACAACCAACAACATCACAACCAACAACATCACAACCAACAACAGTACAACCAACAACATCACAACCAACAACATCACAACCTGCAACATCACAACGAACAACATCGCAACCAACAACATCGCAACCAACAACATCACAACTAACAACAGTACAACCAACAACAGCACAACCAACAACATCGCAACCAACAACATCGCAACCAACAACAGCACAACCAACAACATCGCAACCAACAACATCACAACTAACAACAGCACAACCAACAACAGCACAACCAACAACAGCACAACCAACAACATCGCAACCAACAACGTCACAACCAACAACAGCACAACCAACAACAGCGCAACCAACAACATCACAACCAACAACAGCACAACCAACAACATCGCAACCAACAACGTCACAACCAACAACAGCGCAACCAACAACATCGCAACCAACAACAGCACAACCAACAACATCGCAACCAACAACATCACAACTAACAACAGCACAACCAACAACAGCACAACCAACAACAGCGCAACCAACAACAGCACAACCAACAACAGCGCAACCAACAACATCGCAACCAACAACAGCACAACCAACAACATCGCAACCAACAACATCACAACTAACAACAGCACAACCAACAACAGCACAACCAACAACAGCGCAACCAACAACAGCACAACCAACAACGTCACAACCAACAACAGCACAACCAACAACAGCACAACTAACAACAGCACAACCAACAACAGCACAACTAACAACAGCACAACCAACAACAGCACAACCAACAACATCGCAACCAACAACGTCACAACCAACAACAGCACAACTAACAACAGCACAACCAACAACAGCACAATCAACAACAGCACAACCAACAACAGCACAACCAACAACAGCACAACCAACAACAGCGCAACCAACAACAGCACAACCAACAACAGCACAACCAACAACAGCACAACCAACAACAGCGCAACCAACAACATCGCAACCAACAACAGCACAACCAACAACGTCACAACCAACAACAGCACAACCAACAACAGCGCAACCAACAACATCGCAACCAACAACAGCACAACCAACAACATCGCAACCAACAACATCACAACTAACAACAGCACAACCAACAACAGCACAACCAACAACAGCGCAACCAACAACAGCACAACCAACAACAGCGCAACCAACAACATCGCAACCAACAACAGCACAACCAACAACATCGCAACCAACAACATCACAACTAACAACAGCACAACCAACAACAGCACAACCAACAACAGCGCAACCAACAACAGCACAACCAACAACACCGCAACTCACATCAGGACAGCCAACGTCACAATCAATAGCCTCACAAACATCGCAAACACAGTCAAAAGCAACACCAAATATGCAAACAACGGAGCAACAAGCAACAGCCCAGCCGGCAACATCAGAACCGCAAAATTCCCCTGCTAGCGTCTCAAGCTCCACTCCATCGCTGGTCCAAGCACTGACCGCAGCTTCCCTTGCACTGCTGTCAGCTATCGTGCTGTCCTGCATTTGCTGGTGCACAATCGTCAGGCCCATAATTCTGCTGTGCAACTCGAAGTCAACCGCCACTGTAACGCCCGAAGCAGTCGTCAACTCTGTTGCTATAGAAACGGTTGCTAACGACGCTGACGCGGTAGAAGACGACACAGTCGCGATCGCGGGTGCTGTTGCTGTCCCAATGTCGGTGACGGTAGCTGGAACTGGTGCCAATCAGCTGAGCTGGTCAGCCAGATCCCGGCAGCCAACGGCCAGACGGGGGCCGCCAAGAAGTGTCAAGAATCCACAGCTGGCCGCTTTGAATCGAGTAGTTGAAGGAGGCATCCAGCGGCACAGAGCTCGGATGCGGGCGAGGAATGCGAGAGTTCGCGGCGACGGGTGGCGGTGGAATCGAAGCGGTGCTGCTGCTGCGCTTTGATTTGAGAATCTTTTAAAGCATGAGAGTTTTTAGTTACAAGCCCTAAATGGTTTTTACGGCCAGGATTGTTTATACGGTTCGTGATCGCTCCAGTTTCTCAAGGCCGCGGTTGGGGTCCTCCAGATTCTCAAGGTCACAATTGGGAATCCCCAAGATTCTTAAGGTTAGGATTAGGGATATCCATTATTATCAAGGTTACGATTGGCGATCTTTCCACCCTGATACTCAAGGTCACGATTGGGAATCCAAATGATTCTCAAAATCACGAGTGGGGATTCCCAAGATTCTTAAGGTCACGACTGGGGATTCTCCAAGGTCACGAGTGGGGATCCCCAAGATTATTAAGGTCACGACTGGGGATTCCCTAAGGTTACGATTGGTGATCTTTCCACCCAGATTCTCAAGGTCACGATTGGGGATCCCCAAGATTCTCAAGGTCACGATTGATGATCACCCCGGATTTTCAAGGTCACAGTCGCTACGGTTTTGTCAACCGCGTGGACCATAAAATTATTCCAATTAATTTTATATAATTTTAGCTTTATTCAGTTTCTTATTGTTATGAAGATTTTTATTATTAATATTATTTAGTTCATTTTTTCTGTTTCATACCTCAAATGTACTTATTGCAAACAATATAAATTATTTCATATTACGAGGAAACTTTTCTATTTCTAGTGCTACTAATGCTCATTAAATAATGTTTAAAAGAAAAATTCCATATTTTTACCACCTAACAAGTTTCAGACCTTTAAATATTACGGAAAATTCAGCACGCTTTTTATTTTATTTTCTATTTTGAATATTTTGACAGAAAATACACAGAAGATTCTGGATAGTAATTTAAAAAAAGTATTTAAATATCAAGTATTTAAAATCGAAATAGATAACTGGAAATAAACATTAATAATTATGCGATATAAAAAAGACGTACTATTCAGAGGTGCATTATAAGTGTTAATAAACGACCTGTGACGCGAGAAAGAAGTAAAGAGAAGTGAATCAGTATAACAAATATTAAAATCAGTGTGAAACTCAAAGTGCAAATGTCCTGCAATCTTCTTTGATCCCGGTTTAAGCAGGCACAAACAGAGGCTGGTACTGATTGCGCTTTGTGCCGCTCTGAAAATATGTTTACGATTTGTTAATTATGGACTCAGCGTTCGGGAATTTATCCTTATTTAATCAGGGAGACGGTGAAGTAGGGTGCAGAGAGGGAGGCAGTGAGAGGTAGGGTGCAGAAAAGGAGGCAGGGAGACAGGGAGAGGTAGGATGCAGAGAGGGAGGCAGTGAGAGTTAGGATGCAGAGAGGGAGGCAGTGAGAGTTAGGATGCAGAGAGGGAGGCAGTGAGAGGTAGAGTGCAGAGAGGGAGGCAGTGAGAGGTAGAGTGCAGAGAGGGAGGCAGTGAGAGTTAGGATGCAGAGAGGGAGGCAGTGAGAGGTAGAGTGCAGAGAGGGAGGCAGTGAGAGTTAGGATGCAGATAGGGAGGCAGTGAGAGGTAGAGTGCAGAGAGGGAGGCAGTGAGAGTTAGGATGCAGAGAGGGAGGCAGTGAGAGGTAGAGTGCAGAGAGGGAGACAGGGAGAGGTAGGGGTCAGAGAGGGAGGCAGTGAGAGGTAGAGTGCAGAGAGGGAGACAGGGAGAGGTAGGGTGCAGAGAGGGAGACAGGGAGAGGTAGGGTGCAGAGTGGGAGGCAGGGAGAGGTAGAGTGCTCAGTAGGATATTCAGCAGGAATCTCACAATCGCATTTTCGATGGCTTCCTGACAATTCTGACCGAAACTGGACTGCTCAAGCTGAGCAGAGTCGATCGCAGGTTGATAGTCAGCCGCTGTGGTCTTGGGCAGGTGCTCGTACACAGAGGTGTGAATCTGTTTGTGGGCGGGGATTCGAATCGTTTTAATTACACTACTAATTCAATAAGGACGGCCATAAGCTCTGCGCATACCTTTGCGTTTTCTGGAGCCTCCTTGTAGCTCAGGTGACCGTCGACCACCGATAGCAGAGCGCTGCTGGTTGCCTGTTGTCACAAAGCAGTCAAATATTTGTGTCAGAAGAATGATAAATTTTAGTTGGGAACTTCCGGGAGCCAACATCCTTTCTGAGTGCCGATCTTTCGGAATCATTCCGCCAAAAATCCGCTACGCTCAGCCCGTCGAAAATCGTCCCAACGAAAAATTACCTCCGGTAATCGCCCACCGAAAAATCGCCCCGAGAAATCACCCCCTCAACAATCGCCTCCAAGAATTGCTCCCAAAATTGCTACCCATGAAAATCGCCCCCAAGAATCGCCCCTTCCCAAGAAGCGCCCCTTCCCAAGAAGCGCCCCTTCCCAAGAAGCGCCCCTTCCCAAGAAGCGCCCCTTCCCAAGAATCGCCCCTTCCCAAGCTTCGACCCCCCTCCCAAGAACCCCCCAAGAATCCCCCCAAGAATCCCTTCCAAGAATCCCTTCCAAGAATCCCCTAAGAATCCCCCCTAAGAATCCCCCCAAGAATCCCCCCAAGAATCCCCCCCAAGAATCCCCCCAAGAATCCCCCAAGAACCCCCCCCAAGAACCCCCCTAAGAAACCCCCAAGAACCCCCCAAAGAATCCCCCCAAGAATCCCCCAAGAATCCCCCAAGAACCCCCCCCAAGAACCCCCCAAGAACCCCCCAAGAATCCCTCCCAAGAACCCCCAAGAATCCCCCAAGAATCCCTTCCAAGAATCCCTTCCAAGAATCCCCTAAGAATCCCCCCGAAGAATCCCCCCAAGAATCCCCCCAAGAATCCCCCCCAAGAATCCCCCCAAGAATCCCCCCAAGAATCCCCCAAGAACCCCCCAAGAACCCCCCCAAGAATCCCCAAGAATCCCCCCAAGAATCCCCCTCAAGAATCCCCCAAGAATCCCCCCAAGAATCCCCCCAAGAATCCCCCCAAGAATCGCCCCCCAGAATCGCCCCCCAGAATCGCCCCAAGCGTACCACATGGGTGGCCAGCGCGCCGTCAACCTTGAGCGCGCCAGTCAGGCCCCGAGAGCGGATGGTGCGCACTCTGTTGGTGGTCAGCGGCAAGTCGGACTGGCTGAACACGGGCACCCGGTGACGGCCATTGTAGGTGTACTCCCTGAGTCAGTGGGTGAACAAATTACTGAATAATCACTTGTTTATACTCAAAAATAGTCAGTTATATCAAGTTGCTCACTGGTTCAACAGCGGGCACACGGCCCAGGCAACAAAATGATCTTTCTTCAGCTCCGTCACTTCCTGCTCGCCCTCGAAGAGCTTGCCGTCGCGATGGGCAACTCCGGGCAGGCGGAAGAACTGCACAAGCAGGGTGTTGGCTGGGTCCGACCGCGGGTTCAGCTGCTCCGCCCGGCGGGTGAACCTGCCGGCGCCTGGGGTGGGGCGGAGGTGGGGTTGGCTACCTGAGTCTTCTGGCCCTGAGCAGTCCCTTACGAGACACTGCCAGACAGTCGCCCCAGCCCTACTTGACAGTGTCTACCAGACAGCCACCCCAGCCCTACTAGACAGTGTCTACTAGACAGTCACCCCAGCCCTACTAGACAGTGTCTACCAAACAGTCACCCCAGCCCTACTAGACAGTGTCTACTAGACAGTCACCCCAGCCCTACTAGACAGTGTCTACCAGACAGTCACCCCAGCCCTACTAGACAGTGTAGGGTTAGTAGGTCACCCCAGCCCTACTAGACAGTGTCCACTAGACAGTCGCCCCAGCCCTACTAGACAGTGTCCACCAGAGAGTCACCCCAGCCCTACTAGACAGTGTCTACCAGACAGTCACCCCAGCCCTACTAGACAGTGTAGGGTTAGTAGGTCACCCCAGCCCTACTAGACAGTGTAGGGTTAGTAGGTCACCCCAGCCCTACTAGACAGTGTAGGGTTAGTAAGTCACCCCAGCCCTACTAGACAGTGTAGGGTTAGTAGGTCACCCCAGCCCTACTAGACAGTGTAGGGTTAGTAGGTCACCCCAGCCCTACTAGACAGTGTAGGGTTAGTAGGTCACCCCAGCCCTACTAGACAGTGTAGGGTTAGTAGGTCACCCCAGCCCTACTAGACAGTGTAGGGTTAGTAGGTCACCCCAGCCCTACTAGACAGTGTAGGGTTAGTAGGTCACCCCAGCCCTACTAGACAGTGTAGGGTTAGTAGGTCACCCCAGCCCTACTAGACAGTGTAGGGTTAGTAGGTCACCCCAGCCCTACTAGACAGTGTAGGGTTAGTAGGTCACCCCAGCCCTACTAGACAGTGTAGGGTTAGTAGGTCACCCCAGCCCTACTAGACAGTGTAGGGTTAGTAGGTCACCCCAGCCCTACTAGACAGTGTAGGGTTAGTAGGTCACCCCAGCCCTACTAGACAGTGTAGGGTTAGTAGGTCACCCCAGCCCTACTAGACAGTGTAGGGTTAGTAGGTCACCCCAGCCCTACTAGACAGTGTAGGGTTAGTAGGTCACCCCAGCCCCTACCAGACTGCACAAACACGGCCATGGTATCAAAGCCGATGCCCAGAGCTTTGCTAGGCAAGGATTCCAGCTTCTTGGCCCCGACGATGGTCATGAGAACGCCAAAAATGAGATCAGCCGAAGCTGCCGAATTCGGCTTCGGCAATCCGTAGGCGGCCTCAAGCCGGACGAAGGCGCCGGACAAGTCCCGATAGTGAAAGTGCAGCTCCTGCGGCATCGCTCTCGGGGCCGTGTTGGGCGGCAGGCACCTTGCCGGGTCCATTCGAGTCGGAACGTAGGCCATCACCTTTTGTTGGAGTAACATCAAGAATATTTATTAGAGAGACAAGATTGATCAACAGTAGAGTGACAAAGATTTATCAACATTAGAGTGACAAGATTTATCAACATTAGAGTGACAAGATTTATCAACATTAGAGTGACAAGATTTATCAACATTAGAGTGACAAGATTTATCAACATTAGAGTGACAAGATTTATTAACATTAGAGTGACAAGATTTATCAACAGTAGAGTGACAAGATTTATCAACATTAGAGTGACAAGATTAATCAACATTAAAGTGACAAGATTAATCAACATTAAAGTGACAAGATTTATCATCAAAAGAGTGACAAGATCAATCATCAAAAGAGTGACAAGATTTATCAACATTAGAGTGACAAGATTTATCAACATTAGAGTGACAAGATTTATCAACATTAGAGTGACAAGATTTATCAACATTAGAGTGACAAGATTTATTAACATTAGAGTGACAAGATTTATCAACAGTAGAGTGACAAGATTTATCAACAGTAGAGTGACAATATTTATCAACATTAGAGTGACAAGATTAATCAACATTAAAGTGACAAGATTTATCAACATTAGAGTGACAAGATTTATCAACATTAGAGTGACAAGATTTATCAACATTAGAGTGACAAGATTTATCAACATTAGAGTGACAAGATTTATCAACATTAGAGTGACAAGATTTATCAACATTAGAGTGACAGGGATAATCAACAGAGTGACAAGATTTATCAACAGAGTTGCAACACACCTGGTTATAGTCATTGGCGGCCACTTTCACAGTGTCCTGGCTCTGCACATAGTTAACCAACGGGGCGAACGTCTCCGGGTAGCTCTCGTATCTGTCGTGCTCGCGAAATACTCGCAGCTCAGCGTCCGTTGGCCGGCACTCCTCAGAGCGATAGTAGCCGCTGGTGTAGTCCGGAGCGTCGATTGGCCGAGCACTTTGCGGGAGCAGGCGGAACAAGCCGGTCACGCAGGGCAGAGACTTGGCCTGCTTGATGGAGTCCAAGCTGGTGGCGAGAGAGGCCCGCTGCTGGCCCGCTGCCACCATGGAGGCGTGCTCTCGAAGCCGGAGCTGATGACCGCCGGTGAGTAGGCGACCCTGTGGGTTGATCAATAAAACCGTTCGTTTGCCCCCACTGGTTCAATCCCGAGCCAGACACTGATAAACCTACCAGTCACTGATTAAACCTACCAGACGCTGATAAAACTTACAAGACACTCATAAAACCTACCAGACTGCACTCAAATCTACCAGACAGAATCTACGATACTGAACTCAAATTTATCAAAACCTACCAGACTGCACTCAAATCTACCAGAACCTACCAGACGGCACTCAAACCTAACAGAACCTACCAGACTGCACTCAAATCTACCAAAACCTACCAGACTGCACTCAAATCCACCAGAACCTACCAGACTGCACTCAAATCTACCAGAACCTACCAGACTGCACTCAAATCTACCAGAACCTACCAGACTGCACTCAAATCTACCAGAGCCTACCAGACTGCACTTAAATCTACCAGAAGCTACCAGACTGCACTCAAATCTACCAGAACCTACCAGACTGCACTCAAATCTACCAGAACCTACCACACTGCACTTAAATCTACCAGAAGCTACCAGACTGCACTAAAATCTACCAGAACCTACCAGACTGCACTAAAATCCACCAGAATCTACCAGACAGCCCAATTGCACGCACCTTATTGTCGAATATCGGCAGCACGCAGGTTCCAACCACCACCATTTCCAGATCTGGCTTGATCAAAGTGTACACCCTGATCACCAGCGCGCTGTCCTTGCCGAGGTTCATCGCGTCGGATGCGGTAATCTGAACCCGCTGGCCAGCAAAGAAATTTAAATTTCTTGGCGATAGCTTGGGATTTGGGACCAGCAGGATGTCTGGGATCTCCGTGTCGTGGCCCGTGTTTAAAAATCTGCCGGTGAGCTGCGAAGTCGAGGTCGAGGAGGTCAAATAAGGTCAGCCAAAACATTTATAAACTGGAATCAACTGAGGTAAAAAGTCTATTTAGATGTATTGATACTTGGGGTCAACTGAGGTCAATCAATCTATTTAGATACTGAGGTCAAATGAGGTCAATCAATCTATTTAGATACTGAGGTCAACTGAGGTCAGTCAATCTATTTAGATATATATTATATATATCAATCTATTTAGATATATATATCTATTTAGATATATATCTATTTAGATACTGAGGTCAACTGAGGTCAGTCAATCTATTTAGATACTGAGGTCAACTGAGGTCAAGCGTTGTTGACATTGTCGATGCTAGGAGGTCAATTAAGGTCAATCAAATGAATTAGATCAATTAACGCAGTTCCTCACCTTCACAATAGTGATTCCATCGAACATGTACCGAATCTGGTCGATGTACACGTCGAAAGGCTGATTCGTGGCAGTGGCTTGCGGGTAGGTCTTCTCGATGGCGGGGTCGTGAATCGTCCAATGCCGCCTGGGTATGTTCTTTGGCTGTCGGACCGGCCTGGGAGGGCGGAGAGGAGAGATTTTAATGAGGGATTGGTGAGGGATTAAGGAGTAACCTATGGGGATTAAGGAGGAATTATTGAGTGATTGATGGGGGATTGATGAGGGAGCTATCTAGGAGTCAGTCTGGGGTGGGGGGAGTCAATGACGGAGTCAACGACAGAGTCAATGGGGGGGTCAATGGGGGAGTCAATGGGGGAGGCATTGAGGGAGTCAATGGGGGAGTCAATAGGGGAGTCAATAGGGGAGTCAATGGGGGAGTCAATGAGAGAGTCAATGGGAGAGTCAATGGGGGAGTCAACGAGGGAGGCAATGAGGGGGTCAATGGGGGAATCAGTGGGGGTCAGTTATGGCTCACTCGGGCTCCTCCGCAGGCGGCGGGGTCTCCGGAGGCGGTGGCAGCGGGCTGGGAGTCTTCTCCTTGGCGGGCTCTTTTTGAGGCGGCGGCAGAATCACCAGCGGGCTGGGGGACTCGCCGATGGGGTAGCCGTGCAAGCTGATCTCGGAGAAGTCGCCCAGGTAGGCTGGGAATGATTTTTTATAGCCGGTTTGTCATCATTCATTTATCATTTATTGTCATTTAGGTGAATCCCTAATTAGAGATCCCATCATTCAAGGTATGAATCCCTAATTAGAGATCCCATCATTCAAGGTATGAATCCCTAATTAGAGATCCCATCATTCAAGGTATGAATCCCTAATTAGAGATCCCATCATTCAAGGTATGAATCCCTAATTAGAGATCCCATCATTCAAGGTATGAATCCCTAATTAGAGATCCCATCATTCAAGGTATGAATCCCCAATTAGAGATCCCATCATTCAAGGTATGAATCCTTAATTAGAGATCCCATCATTCAAGGTATGAATCCCTAATTAGAGATCCCACCATTCAAGGTATGAATCCCTAATTAGAGATCCCATCATTCAAGGTATGAATCCCTAATTAGAGATCCCACCATTCACGTTTCGACAAACAGCAATGCAGCAGTGGTCGCTCACCATTCACTAAGCCGTCCCTGTAATCCGCTGCCTGCTGCCGCTCTTCTGGGTCGTCTTCTACAACACGGTGAGAAAATGCCTGACTGAATCTTTCCATTCTTGTCTACCTCTCACCTTTTGTCTCTACCTACGATTATCTTTCTCTCCTGTCTACCTGATCATATTCACACCTATTCCTACCTTCCTCATGTCTCATTTCTTATCCTGATCCCATTTCCCATTCTGATCCCTTTTCCCATCCTGATCCCATTTCCCATCCTGATCCCATTCCCCATCCTGATCCCATTTCCCATCCTGATCCTATTTCCCATCCTAATCTCATTTCCCATCCTGATCCCATTCCCCATCCTGATCCCATTTCCCTTCCTGATCCCATTCCCCATCCTGATCCCATTTCCCATCCTGATCCCATTTCCCATCCTGATCCCATTTCCCATCCTGATCCCATTTCCCATCCTGATCCCATTTCCCATCCTGATCCCATTTCCCATCCTGATCCCATTTCCCATCCTGATCCCATTTTCCATCCTGATCCCATTCCCCATCCTGATCCCATTTCCCATCCTGATCCCATTCCCCATCCTGATCCCATTTCCCATCCTGATCCTATTTCCCATCCTGATCCCATTTCCATCCTGATCCCATTTTCCATCCTGATCCCATTCCCCATCCTGATCTCATTTCCCATCCTGATCCCATTTCCCATCCTGATCCCATTCCCCATCCTGATCGCATTTCCCTTCCTGATCACATTTCCTCAATCCGATCCTTTCTTCCCATCCCTTTATTCTCCATCATGTTCCCCTTATCTTTCCTTTCCCCTTCTTCCATTATATCCCACCGTCAAAGTCCGGCAGCTCCCCGGGCTGCCAGCCGAGCGGATCGTCCGGCAGGTGTCCGGGATAAATCGGGCACGTGATGCGGAATCGCTTGACAGCGTCGAACTGACCGTTGCTAAGGCGCTCGTAGGGGGTCACTCTGGCCCAGCCGAGAATTACTGCGGATGATGGGCATAAGTGAGTTGATACATAATGCTCAATTGCAGGAGTGCTCAATCCTCAGAGTTCTCAATCCTTAGAGTGCTCAATCCACAGAGTGCTCAATCCCCAGAGTGCTCAACCCGTTTAGAGTTCTCAATCCCTAGAGTGCTCAATTCCCAGAGTGCTCAATTCCCAGAGCACTCAATCCCCAGAGTGCTCAATTCCCAGAGCGCTCAATCCCCAGAGTGCTCAATCCCCAGAGTGCTCAACCCTTGTAGAGTGCTCGATCCCCAGAGTGCTCAATTCCCAGAGCGCTCAATTCCCAGAGTGCTCAATCCCCAGAGTGCTCAATCCCCAGAGTGCTCAATTTCCAGAGCGCTCAATCCCCAGAGTGCTCAATCCCCAGAGTGCTCAATTCCCAGAGCACTCAATCCCCAGAGTGCTCAATTCCCAGAGCGCTCAATCCCCAGAGTGCTCAATCCCCAGAGTGCCCAACAAACCCGGATCTGAGTCGGGGGGCTCATAGCGCAGCTGCACCAGCAGGTAGGGCAGGGCGCCCAGGTCAGACTCCAAATCGTATTGAGCCACATCGACCTCCGGAAAATCGCATTTATCATCATAGGGCAGCTGCAACGTTCGAAACTCGGTTTGGTCCTCGATTGGTTTCAACTCGCCCCGCTGGCGAAGCAAATGAGAATTAATTCCCACGGCTCCGTAGCGCCTTCGAATTTCAACTGTCAGGTGCTTCTCGGAGAACGAGCTCGCCAGTAGTTTCTGACGGGTGTTTTGAGAAAAATGTGATAAAAAATGCATTTTTGTACTAACAGTAATAAAATTAGAATGTGGTTGTTTTTTAGAAATTTGGACTTTTTTGTAGACTGTCATTTGAGCGTTCTTTTGATTTAGCGATTATCTATCTACCGATATGTATTAAAAAAGTTCAATAAGCTTTTATAAATTCTCAATTCACTGCTTTCTGTCGATATGCATCGAATATTTGTTTTTATCAAGAATTGTATGCTGGTAGACTGCCGATATGTATCGAAGATTTGTTTTTTTGTGCCAACTAACAATATTGTGACCAAATAAACAAGAAACAAAAATTATTTTTGTGAATCCTTTTTGCCTTGACATCTCAGCAATTCCCCCCGTAAGCCTTGACATTCGACACGTTTGAAATGACGCAACCTTTTTTTGAATACTTTATTAAAATCATTTTCTTAGATAGTGAAATAATCTCCTTCTCAGCTAGTGCAATTATCCATGTCTCAGCTTTTATGTTTACCATTTTATAAAAGCTTTTAAAGCCACGGGAAAACAGTGAAGTGTACATGCCTAACGATAAATAAAGTCAGGGCTGCTGTACACTCCTGTGCGTATGACTGCGTACTCATCTGCTTGTGTGCCTGCTCAGGGGAGTCGGCGGAATGGGCAGCAATGCCTATCGCCGGTTGTGTGACAATGTCGCTTAAACTGAAAGTGCCTGATAAAAAAGGCTAACCACATATGAATACGTTAAGGAAGTTAGAAATTGAGAGCTGGTTTGGAGCTACAAGTACTGCATGATGCAAGCAGCCTGGCAGAGGGACGCCTTAATTGGAAAGGCCAAGGCAGTTGAGGAAAACCGCGACTATAGCTGGGTCCTGTGCTAACTTCTCCTAGCCCCCACCAACCTCTGTCGCTATGTGCCTGCTTCATCCTCGCATAGAGCCCGCTATGGAATAAAGTTTGCCGCTCTATTCAGAAACTGCATTCCCCTGAAAGCTCTGTTTACCTGTTACCAATAGCAACGAAAGCTATGTTCCTCTTCTCCGGAAAGAATTTCTCAAACAATTTTTAATTGAGAGCCTGCGCTCCACAGAGAGAGGACCTTAGGCGCTCTCAGAAGATTTCCGACTCCGCTAAAAAAGTGCTGCATCCTATCCCAAGCATATCCATGCATCTGACTGTGCTGTCTGCGATCTGGTCCGCAGTTTTCTTGCTGACAATCGGCCCGGTGATGTCTGACCAGAACTGCCCAGCTCCGTTCCAGCTGCACTCAGCCACCCAGCTGTGCCTGCTCATCGAGTCCAGCGAGAGCTACAGCTGGTGCTCCGCCAACCGAAGGTGCGATGAGCTGGGCGGAGAACTTATCAGCTCGCCGGAGTCCATCGTTGCGCTGCTTGCCTCGAATCTGGTTGACAACATCACGGTTGACATGTGGACTGGACTCACCGATCTGGGCTACGAAGTTGGAAAGAACAGGACAGGCTGGCAGAGAGTCAACGGCGGCGGCGAGTTTCCTAGAAATGACTCGCTCTGGTGCTGTGGTGAGCCAAGCGACGGCTATCAGCAGAACTGCATTCGTTTTGCAACGAATCGGGGCCTCGGCGACAGAGCCTGCAGCCATTTGCTCGGCTTCGTCTGCCAGTTCGTGAAGCCGCCTGCCGCCAACAAGTCGGCCGGCTACTGGACTCCAATTGAGTTCAAGAGAACCCGGAACGACACGTACTACTGCCACAAGGAGCTGCAGCCGGTGGACTCGCTGAAAGCCTGTCTGATCAGAGCCTCCCTGGGCGGCAGCAGGTGCCGCAGCGCTCTGTACAACAGCCGGCTGGCCGCCTGCCGCCTGCTGCAGTTCGCCGACGCTCCGGTAGACCCGGAAATCAAGAGCAGCCCGGACTGGGTCAAGCTGGTCAGGGGCTGAGTGGGTCAGACTGGTCAGGGGCTGAGTGGGTCAAGCTGGTCAGGGGCTGAGTGGGTCAAGCTGGTCAGGGGCTGAGTGGGTCAGGCTGGTCAGGGGCTGAGTGGGTCAAGCTGGTCAGGGTGTGAGTGGGTCAAGCTGGTCAGGGTGTGAGTGGGTCAAGCTGGTCAGGGGCTGAGTGAGTCAAGCTGGTCAGGGTGTGAGTGGGTCAAGCTGGTCAGGGTGTGAGTGGGTCAGGCTGGTCAGGGTGTGAGTGGGTCAAGCTGGTCAGGGTGTGAGTGGGTCAGGCTGGTCAGGGTGTGAGTGGGTCAAGCTGGTCAGGGGCTGAGTGAGTCAAGCTGGTCAGGGTGTGAGTGGGTCAAGCTGGTCAGGGTGTGAGTGGGTCAGGCTGGTCAGGGTGTGAGTGGGTCAAGCTGGTCAGGGTGTGAGTGGGTCAGGCTGGTCAGGGGCTGAGTGGGTCAAGCTGGTCAGGGGCTGAGTGGGTCAAGCTGGTCAGGGGCTGAGTGGGTCAGGCTGGTCAGGGGCTGAGTGGGTCAAGCTGGTCAGGGGCTGAGTGGGTCAAGCTGGTCAGGGGCTGAGTGGGTCAAGCTGGTAAGGGGCTGAGTGGGTCAAGCTGGTCAGGGGCTGAGTGGGTCAAGCTGGTCAGGGGCTGAGTGGGTCAGGCTGGTCAGGGGCTGAGTGGGTCAAGCTGGTCAGGGGCTGAGTGGGTCAGACTGGTAAGGGGCTGAGTGGGTCAAGCTGGTCAGGGGCTGAGTGGGTCAGGCTAGTCAGGGGCTGAGTGAGTCAGGCTAGTCAGGGGCTGAGTGAGTCAGGCTAGTCAGGGGCTGAGTGAGTCAGGCTAGTCAGGGGCTGAGTGAGTCAGACTGGTCAGGGGCTGAGTTGGTCAAGCTGGTCAGGGTGTGAGTGGGTCAAGCTGGTCAGGGTGTGAGTGGGTCAAGCTGGTCAGGGTGTGAGTGGGTCAAGCTGGTCAGGGGCTGAGTGGGTCAAGCTGGTCAGGGTGTGAGTGGGTCAAGCTGGTCAGGGGCTGAGTGGGTCAGACTGGTCAGGGGCTGAGTGGGTCAAGCTGGTCAGGGTGTAAGTGGGTCAAGCTGGTCAGGGGCTGAGTGGGTCAGAATGGTCAGGGGCTGAGTGGGTCAAGCTGGTCAGGGGCTGAGTGGGTCAAGCTGGTCAGGGGCTGAGTGGGTCAAGCTGGTCAGGGTGTGAGTGGGTCAAGCTGGTCAGGGGCTGAGTGGGTCAGACTGGTCAGGGGCTGAGTGGGTCAAGCTGGTCAGGGGCTGAGTTGAGTGGTTTTTTAGCTTTCTAATTTTTAGTTTTCATAGATTTGAGGTGTTGATGGAGACTAATCAGGAACCAAGAATTTGCTTTAGGAAAGAACACTTTTCTTAAAAAAAAATTAGAAAGAACCTTAATTTTTTTATCTTCAGAAAAAAGTACACACTTTTTATTGTAAACCTTGTTAAACTATTTTGTGTCAAGTGCAGACCAGTTATTTCCTTTTCTGTTCTTAACTTCAATGGATTGGATATAATATGCGGGAAAAAATACAAACGCCGCTAATAGAATTTGAAACTAAACCGAAGAAGTTTTAATAAACTGCTCTAATATTTATATTAATCGTTGACCTTGACTAGCTCAAGGACACCAATATATTCATTTCTTTCATTTTATTTTTCATACAAGAGAGGGTTCTAGCCTAGTGGTTAGAGCGTCGGACTCATGATTTGAAGGTCGGGGGTTCGATTCCTGATCCCACTGAAAAATGTGTGTTCTTGAGCAAGACACTTAACTCTGCATTGCTTCAGTTCACCCAGCTGTAAAATGGGTGCCAGCATTAGCTGGGATAATTGAGGGCGTGTGGCGTCCAAACAGCCGTACGCAGCCTTCAGATGCGCCGCGCAATAGCTGCGGCTGAGCTGTCGGTTGCACATCTGGCCCAGTTGGGGCAGGTGCAATCGATTATTAAATTATTTCTCATACAAAAAATGAAGTTGAGAAAAGAGCGGTAAACTTCAAAGGACGGTTTTTACCTACATGCACATTGATTTTATCAGTGGGACCGCTTTTGCAAGTGGAGCATACCGATATCGAAAATTTGTTTTAGCAACAATTGTATTCTGGTAGACTATTGATATGTATCGAAGCTTTGTTTTAGCAACAATTGCATGTTGTTAGACTACCGATATGTATCGAAGCTTTTTTTAGCAACAATTGCATGTTGTTATACTACCGATATGTATCGAAGTTTTGTTTTAGCAACAATTACATGCTGGTAGACTACCTATATGTATCGAAGTTTTTTTAACAACAATTGTATGCTGGTAGACTACCGATATGTATCGTAGTTTTGTTTTAGCAACAATTGTATGCTGGTAGACTTATCTATCTATCTATCTATCTATACCGATATGTATCGTAGTTTTGTTTTAGCAACCATTGTATGCTGGTAGACTACCGATATGTATCGAAAATGAGATTCCTCACAGCAACCAGCCCAGTAAGTACCTGTCTAGCCCCGTCCTTCATCAGCTGCAGCTTCAGCGACACCAAGTCGATCCAGAGTCCCGGCAGCGGAATCGGCTGCAGCGGCGTCGCCGGCACGGGCGTCGGGGAGCCGACTTCCGGGTCCGGCGGCGGCGGCTCCTCCAGCTTGCGCCGGTTCATTTCCGGCACCAGGCTGGGATCGCCGCGATCCTGCAGGTGGCACCAGGCCCGGATGAAATCGGCCGTATAAATCTCGCGCGGCCCGTTGAGAAAGACCGACTTCATCTGCGGGTAGTCCTGGGCGGACATGAACCGGTCGCGCAGTAGGAACAGGGCGGCCAGCGCCGCGTCCTCGATGGTCGCCGAGGCGAAGTCGGTCAGGAAGCACTGGTCCCAGTAGAACATGGCCGCGTGCAAGCCCAGGACACCGACGAAGCCCTGGGGAGCGACGGTGTTCAAGATGTCTGATTTTCTGGCTCATTCCCGCTCTGCTTCCCTGTTTGATTTCTTATCTGCTTCCTTGCTTAATTTATACTTGACTCTCCTCCCCATTGTCCCCATCCTCCTCCCCATCTTCCTTCCCATCCTCCTCCCCATCCTCCTTCCCATCCTCATTCCCATCTTCCTCCCCATCCTCATTCCCATCTTCATCCCCATCCTCTCCCCATCCTCCTCCCTATCCTCCTCCCTATCCTCCTCCCCATCCTCCTCCCCATCCTCCTCCCTATCCTCCTCCCTATCCTCCTCCCCATCCTCCTCCCCATCTTCCTCCCCATCCTCCTCCCTATCCTCCTCCCTATCCTCCTCCCCATCCTCCTCCCCATCTTCCTCCCCATCCTCCTCCCCATCCTCCTCCCCATCCTCCTCCCCATCTTCCTCCCCATCCTCCTCCCTATCCTCCTCCCTATCCTCCTCCCCATCCTCCTTCCCATCCTCATTCCCATCTTCATCCCCATCCTCCTCCCCATCCTCCTCCCCATCCTCCTCCCCATCCCCCTCCCCATCCTTCTCCCTATCCTCCTCCTCATCCTCCTTCCCATCTTCATCCCATCCTTCTCCTTATCCTTCTCCCTATCTTCCTCTCCATCCTCCTTCCCATCTTCATCCCATCCTTCTCCTTATCCTTCTCCCTATCTTCCTCCCCATCCTCCTTCCCATCCTTCTCCCATCCTCCTCTCTATTTTCCATCCTTCCCACATCTTCCCCATTCTCCTCCCCAATACTCCTCATCCTCCTCCTCATCCTCCCCCCATTCTTCTCCCTATTCTTCATCATTACCTCATCTTCACCATCCTTTTCCCCATCTTTGCAGGTAGGGAACTACAAGGCTACAAAGCTATTTAAGAGCCGAATTCCATTGACCCTGTAACAGAAATGGCCTGTCTGTTCTCTCTCTCCCGTGACTCCTAAAAGAAACCCGATACCAGTGTTTCAGCATCGCTGTTTTGCAAGCTGCTTATCTCAGCTCTCAGTTTCAGTTATACTGCGCCGCTAAGCAACTGAAAAGCGGAAGAACAAGAAAATTAGAATTCTCTTAATGAGCGCAGGTGACTAATGGGTCGGATGCTGGCCAGGTAAACACAGATGAAGATTCAATTCGAGTTGGCCAGCTTATCGAACCATGCCTTGAGGACACAGGAAGAGAGAATTATAAAGGAGAACTTTCTCGTCTCTTTTTGGTCAATAAAATGGTAAATAAAGCTGTTTTGCGGATAAGCTAACTTGTTGAAAATTCTAAGAGTATCGTAAACTCACTATGTGCTGTGCGCCACTCTGGACACAGAGAATGCGTCAATTGCCAATGTGAATGAAGTATCGCGAGGAAAAACGCGCAAAAAATGTGCGGGTTTACACTCATTTACAGAATAAGATTACAAAATGAGATTGACACAGGGGGCACCTGGAGAGGAGGGGAGGAGAGAGGGGAGAGAATAAAGGGGAGAGAAGAGAGGGGAGTGAAGAGAGGGGAGAAAAGAGAGGGGAGAGAGGGGAGAGAATAGAGGGGAGAGAATAGAGGGGAGAGAAGAGAGGGGAGAGAGGGGAGAGAATAGAGGGGAGAGAGGGGAGAGAAGAGAGGGGAGAATAGAGGGGAGAGAAGAGAGGGGAGAGAATAGAGGGGAGAGAAGAGAGGGGAGAGAATAGAGGGGAGAGAAGAGAGGGGAGAGAATAGAGGGGAGAGAAGAGAGGAGAGAGAAGAGAGGGGAGAGGAAAGAGAAGAGAGGGGAGAGAGAGGAGAGAAGAGGAGGAGAGAGAAGAGAGGGAAAAAAGAGAGGGGAGAGAAGACAGGAAAGAGAAGAGAGGGGAGAGAAGACAGGAAAGAGAAGAGAGGGGAGAGAAGACAGGAAAGAGAAGAGAGGGGAGAGAAGACAGGAAAGAGAAGAGAGGGGAGAGAAGAGGAGGAGAGAGAGTGGAGAAAGAGAGAAAAGAAAAAGAGGACAGTACAGAAGAGAGAGAAGAGAGAGGGAAGAGACGAGAGAGAGTAGAAAGAAGAGGGGGAGAAGATAAAGTAGAGAGGACAGCGAGTAGACAAGGAGGGTATAGACCAGGGAAGGTGTAGATCATGTCCCTTTAAGAGCCATCAGAGCATCGCACGCGTAAAGAATCAGTTGAAACAGAACTCCTCCGAGCAGTTTAATTTGGCCTCTGGCAATAAACAAATTCGTTTCGTGGAAATACGTCCAGCTCGGAGGCAAGTCAGTCGGCTGTTTTGAAATTTAGGGCTACAGTCACCCTGGGGAATCGCCCTGCCTCTAGGCTAACTCCGCAATGAGATCAATATCAGGGGGGGGGGGGGGGCAGCTTTTGCATAGAGAGATTTCCCAGATCTGAGCTAGAAGCTTAAATACACTCGTATATACTCGTTAGTTTGGGACGAACTGGGGAAGTAGACAAAAAAGCGACGATCTTATTTGAGGGCTGATTGCCCGTGCAATAAAAAGACCACGGATTAATAAATGGTATGCAAAGCCTGCTTCTGACCTTGAACTTAAAAACTCACTTGACTCTCTAGTGACCCCTCTGTTGACCTCTCTAGTGACCCCTCCATTGAACTCTCCAGTGACCTCTCCATTGACCTCTCCATTGACCCCTCCATTGACCTCTCCAGTGACCCCTCCATTGACCTCTCCAGTGCCCTTCCCCCAATTCAAGTGACCTCTCCTACCCTCCAGTGGACCTCTCTATCCCCTCCAGTGACCTCTCCAACCCCTCCAAAGATGCTCGCTAAGGGCACTATTGGCACTAACCCTCGTCTTTTATCTTTATGTCTTTCTACGATATGTCTCCTACGCTAATTACAATACTTTATCAAACACCAATTGACCCCTCAATTAACCACTTCACTGACCCCTAGATTGACTTCTGTCTTGACCCCTCCTACGACTTTCACATGCAACCTGCCTTCATTAACCCCACAGCAACCCAGTGGCCTCACCTCTCCGATCCACTTGCGCAAGAAGATAGCCGGATTAACGAGCACATTTTTTGACAGCCTCTGCTGCCTCGGACTGTCCGAATGTGTCCGGAGCAGACTCTGGCCCGTTCGAATTCTTCGTGAATCACTTGGACCATGAAATCTTTCAAATTGGCGTCGATGTTCTTTGTGGCGATGTCGATCAGGTGGGCGTGAAACTCTGGGTCGGCCTCCTTAACCAGCTCGAGGCTTCGCTCGGCAATTGCGAACACGGTTGACCATCCCGGATATGTGCCCTGGTGCAGCAGGCTGAGCAGCATCGCCAGCTCGTACACCTGCTCACCTGGAATTGGTTTCATGATGTATTCTTGGGTTTAGTTGTGTCTGCGATAGGAGTCTGTTGTGTCTGCGATAGGAGTCTGTTGTGTCTGCGATAGGATTCTGTTGTGTCTGCGATAGGAGTCTGTTGTATCTGCGGTAGGAGTCTGTTGTGTCTGCTATAGGATTCTGTTGTGTCTGCGATAGGAGTTTGTTGTGTCTTCGATAGATTTCTGTTGTGTCTGCGATAGGAGTCTGTTGTGTCTGCGATAGGATTCTGTTGTGTCTGCGATAGGAGTCTGTTGTGTCTTCGATAGGAGTCTGTTGTGTCTGCGATAGGAGTCTGTTGTGTCTTCGATAGGAGTCTGTTGTGTCTGCGATAGGAGTCTGTTGTGTCTGCGATAGGAGTCTGTTGTGTCTGCGATAGGAGTCTGTTGTGTCTGCGATAGTAGTCTGTTGTGTCTTCGATAGGAGTCTGTTGTGTCTTCGATAGGAGTCTGTTGTGTCTTCGATAGGAGTCTGTTGTGTCTGCGATAGGAGTCTGTTGTGTCTGCGATAGGAGTCTGTTGTGTCTGCTATAGGAATCTGTTGTGTCTGCGATAGGATTCTGTTGTGTCTGCAATTGATCGTCTGTTGTTGTCTTCGATAGGAGTCTGTTGTGTCTGCGATAGGAGTCTGTTGTGTCTGCGATAGGAGTCTGTTGTGTCTGCAATTCATTGTCTGTTGTGTCTGCGATAGGAGTCTGTTGTGTCTGCAATTCATTGTCTGTTGTGTCTGCGATAGGAGTCTGTTGTGTCTTCGATAGGAGTCTGTTGTGTCTGCGATAGGAGTCTGTTGTGTCTGCGATAGGAGTCTGTTGTGTCTGCGATAGGAGTCTGTTGTGTCTGCAATTCATTGTCTGTTGTGTCTGCGATAGGAGTCTGTTGTGTCTGCAATTCATTGTCTGTTGTGTCTGCGATAGGAGTCTGTTGTGTCTGCAATTCATTGTCTGTTGTGTCTGCGATAGGAGTCTGTTGTGTCTGCGATAGGAGTCTGTTGTGTCTGCGATAGGAGTCTAGTGTCTGTGGATCAAAAATTGACAAAACTTCTCAAATAAATGTCTTCTTGTGTCTTAACTTTGTAACCTACCAAGACACAAAAAAATAAGCGGTGCAAAACACTTTTTTATCTTCGCTCATTAATTCTTCCCCCCCCATTTTTTTCTTACAAAAAATCCCTTCAGGGCACACGACCAGTTGGTCGGTTGTTCAGGTCACGAAAAATCTGCGGCTTGGTCCGACTTTATTAGGAATGGGACAGAACTGTAGATAATCAATAGTTCGTATTATTCTTATGGTGCATTGAGAATTATATGGTAAGCTCAGGTTTCCACAAATGAATGACGAAAGTTCAACATCCTTTGGCATTCCTTATCTTGATCTAGCAATTAGCGATTGGCTACAGCCCCTATCACTCGTCACCTTTTACTCCAGTCCCCAGGGGATCCTCAGATGACTCTCATTTACTTCTTTGTATCCAGGATAATCTGTTGTATTACTTGCTTCAACCTCGGGTGCTGCACAGATAAGCAAGATTAGTATGGCTTTCTCGAGGTCCGCTAAGATGCTATGATATTTGATATGATATAAGATAATATCAAATAATCATGTGTACAGTCACGTGTACAGTCAACAAACATGTGTACAGAACCATGTGTTCAGTCATATGTACAGTCATGTGTACGTATTAATGTGTAAAAAAACATGTGTACAGAACCATGCGTACAGAATGTTTAAAGAATCATGTGTACAAAGTCATGTGTGCAGAATCCAATAATGTACAGAATCAATGAATCCAGTGCACAATATTCTGTGAAATCAATATAGGATTACCTTTGTAGCATGCTAAGAAATACAGAATCCCTTTCTTTTACGCTCCTATCTCAATATAAATATAGATGCTTTGAAATCGGCAATAAATGAAAATGAATAGAAAAATATCATATTTCAAAAGGCGGCTTTACAAAAACCTGAACAGGTTACAAAAGAGATCAAGTGATCAGTCAGTATACAGTTTGAGGACAAAGAGTCTCGTATGCAGCGGTTGCGTCACACCCCCGCCCCGCCCCGAACCGTATCATGGATTAATGCTCCAACGACCCGGATCTCATCCACGCAACCTTACCTAAGCTCCCCCCTACCTTTATCCCTATCCGCAATCCTCTAACGAGCTAGGCTTCGGTTTTAAGCTCGGTTTTTTATTATGAGACCGACTTCAAAGCCACGAAGATCGTGTGACTCATCGCCATCAATCAAGCTGGCTGTGCAGTTTCCCCCAGCATCGCGTTACTCAGCCTCTTGATTCGGAATCAAGCCGCGTGCAGAGACCGCGAGCATCAGTTCTGTGTTAATTAACGCCGTTCGCCCAGCAGAGTTTGACAATCAAGTTTTGAAGCACCTTTGATGCGCGCTGGTTGTCTGTCGACTCCCATTGATTACAGATTTAGATAAGCGCTCTCTGTACTTCTTTACCGCATGCAGGGTAGATATAAATGTCGGTGTGGTTTCCCTTTGGAATAAAATATCTCTAAATTACTTCTCTCCCTCTCCCTAACTCTCTCCCCCATACTTTAAAATCTACTCTCTCCCATCTCTACTCTCTCATCTCTACTATCTACTCTTAGATCTACTCTCTCCCATCTCTACTCTCTCATCTCTACTCTCTACTCAAAAATCTACTCTCTCCTATCTCTACTCTCTCATCTATACTCTCTACTCAAAAATCTACTCTCTCCTATCTCTACTCTCTACTCTCTACTCTTTACTCAAAAATCTACTCTCTCCTATCTCTACTCTCTCATCTCTACTCTACTCAAAAATCTACTCTCTCCTATCTCTACTCTCTCATCTCTACTCTTTACTAAAAAATCTACTCTCTCCCATCTCTAATCTCGCATCTCTACTCTCTACTCTTAGATCTACTCTCTCCCATCTCTACTCTCTCATCTCTACTCTCTACTCAAAAATCTACTCTCTCCCATCTCTACTCTCTCATCTCTACTCTCTACTAAAAAATCTACTCTCTCCCATCTCTACTCTCTTATCTCTACTCTCTATTCTAAAATCTGCTTTCTCTCATCTCTACTCTTTTATCTCTACTCGCAAATTTACTCTCTACCCCTCTACTCTACTCTCTAATCTACTCTCAACTTTACTCTCTCTCATCTTTACTATCTTATCTCTACTACTCTCTTTCTTCTTTCTCTCAAATTGAATATTTTCAATCCATTCTTTATAGGAAGTATAGACAAGATATTAGTCTTCCAGTCACGTGCATTTCCTGCCCCTCACCGCTTCACCAGCAACTGCTTCTTGCTTTCCGATCCAGCGCCCCCCAGTTCTAGACAATAAAACAGTCGCTAATCCGCACTTGACTGCCAGACAATAGAATCGTTTTTTGAGAAGTGTATGAGTACCCCCCCCCTGTAAGTGAGTCATGGTTTTCTAAGTGCAAGTAAGCACTGCATAGTTGAATTTAACACACACATGTGGGGCAGCCCTGCAGTGATTGACAGGGCAGGCAGGCAGAGAATACAGTCGTTATAGTTGGAATCTCTTCCACCGCTGTTACCCACCGCGACGAAATTTATAACAAAAAACCTAAGCTGCTTAGCTTCGGCTGACCTCACTTGGCCTTTTATTAGTTATTATAAGGCCCGGAGTGACAGTGGAGGGTTGCCGGGTCTCACACTTAGATGTGTAAATGCGTGCAATAATAGGATTGTCTTTTTGCATGAGAGTTATTGAGACTTTTGTCCTGATAGTTTTTGCGGACATTGCTCACCTCATGGCGCCTCATTGCTCACCTCATGGCGCCTCATTGCTCACCTCATGGCGCCTCATTGCTCACCTCATGGTGCCTCATTGCTCACCTCATGGCGTCTCATTGCTCACCTCATGGCGTCTCATTGCTCACCTCATGGCGTCTCATTGCTCACCTCAAGGCGCCTCATTGCTCATCTCATGGCGCCTCATTGCTCACCTCATGGCGCCTCATTGCTCACCTCATGGCGCCTCATTGCTCACCTCATGGCGCCTCATTGCTCACCTCATGGCGCCTCATTGCTCACCTCATGGCGCCTCTTTGCTCACCTCATGGCGCCTCATTGCTCACCTCATGGCGCCTCATTGCTCACCTCATGGCGCCTCATTGCTCACCTCATGGCGCCTCATTGCTCACCTCATGGCGCCTCATTTCTAATCTCATGGCGCCTCATTTCTAATCTCATGGCACCTCATTTCTAATCTCATGGCGCCTCATTTCTAATCTCATGGCGCCTCATTGCTAATCTCATGGCACCTCATTTCTAATCTCATGGCGCCTCATTTCTAATCTCATGGCGCCTCATTGCTAATCTCATGGCGCCTCATTGCTAATCTCATGGCACCTCATTGCCCACCTCATGGCGCCTCATTTCTAATCTCATGGCGCCTCATTTTTCTAATCTCATGACGCCTCATTGCTCACCTCATGGCGCCTCATTGCTCACCTCATGGCGCCTCATTGCTCACCTCATGGCGCCTCATTGCTCACCTCATGGCACCTCATTGCTAATCTCATGGCGCCTCATTTCTAATCTCATGGCGCCTCATTTCTAATCTCATAGCACCTCATTGCTAATCTCATGGCGCCTCATTTCTAATCTCATGGCGCCTCATTGCTAATCTCATGGCGCCTCATTGCTAATCTCATGGCACCTCATTGCCCACCTCATGGCGCCTCATTTCTAATCTCATGGCGCCTCATTTTTCTAATCTCATGACGCCTCATTGCTCACCTCATGGCGCCTCATTGTTCACCTCATGGCACCTCCTTGCTCACCTCATGGCGCCTCATTGCTCACCTCATGGCACCTCATTGCTAATCTCATGGCGCCTCATTTCTAATCTCATGGCGCCTCATTTCTAATCTCATGGCACCTCATTTCTAATCTCATGGCGCCTCATTTCTAATCTCATGGCGCCTCATTGCTAATCTCATGGCGCCTCATTTCTAATCTCATGGCGCCTCATTTTTCTAATCTCATGACGCCTCATTGCTCACCTCATGGCGCCTCATTGCTCACCTCATGGCACCTCATTGCTCACCTCATGGCGCCTCATTGCTCACCTCATGGCACCTCATTGCTAATCTCATGGCGCCTCATTTCTAATCTCATGGCGCCTCATTTCTAATCTCATGGCACCTCATTTCTAATCTCATGGCGCCTCATTTCTAATCTCATGGCGCCTCATTGCTAATCTCATGGCGCCTCATTTCTAATCTCATGGCGCCTCATTTTTCTAATCTCATGACGCCTCATTGCTCACCTCATGGCGCCTCATTGCTCACCTCATGGCACCTCATTGCTCACCTCATGGCGCCTCATTGCTCACCTCATGGCGCCTCATTGTTCACCTTATGGCACCTCATTGCTCACCTCATGGCACCTCATTGCTCACCTCACGGCGCCTCATTGCTCACCTCATGGCACCTCATTGCTCACCTCACGGCGCCTCATTGCTCACCTCATGGCACCTCATTGCTCACCTCATGGCGCCTCATTGTTCACCTTATGGCGCCTCATTGCTCACCTCATGGCGCCTCATTGCTCACCTCATGGCGCCTCATTGCTCACCTCATGGCGCCTCATTGCTCACCTCATGGCGCCTCATTGCTCACCTCATGGCGCCTCATTGCTCACCTCATGGCGCCTCATTGCTCACCTCATGGCGCCTCATTGCTCACCTCATGGCGCCTCATTGCTCACCTCATGGCGCCTCATTGCTCACCTCATGGCGCCTCATTGCTCACCTCATGGTGCCGCATTGCTCACCTCATGGCGCCTCATTGCTCACCTCATGGTGCCTCATTGCTCACCTCATGGCGCCTCATTGCTCACCTCATGGCGCCTCATTGCTCACCTCATGGCGCCTCATTGCTCACCTCATGGCGCCTCATTGCTTACCTCATGGCGCCTCATTTCTAATCTCATGGCGCCTCATTTTTCTAATCTCATGACGCCTCATTGCTCACCTCATGGCGCCTCATTGCTCACCTCATGGCGCCTCATTGCTCACCTCATGGCGCCTCATTGCTCACCTCATGGCACCTCATTGCTAATCTCATGGCGCCTCATTTCTAATCTCATGGCGCCTCATTTCTAATCTCATAGCACCTCATTTCTAATCTCATGGCGCCTCATTGCTCACCTCATGGCACCTCATTGCTCACATCATGGCGCCTCATTGCTCACCTCATGGCACCTCATTGCTAATCTCATGGCGCCTCATTTCTAATCTCATGGCGCCTCATTTCTAATCTCATGGCACCTCATTTCTAATCTCATGGCGCCTCATTGCTCACCTCATGGCGCCTCATTGTTCACCTTATGGCACCTCATTGCTCACCTCATGGCACCTCATTGCTCACCTCACGGCGCCTCATTGCTCACCTCATGGCACCTCATTGCTCACCTCACGGCGCCTCATTGCTCACCTCATGGCACCTCATTGCTCACCTCATGGCGCCTCATTGTTCACCTTATGGCGCCTCATTGCTCACCTCATGGCGCCTCATTGCTCACCTCATGGCGCCTCATTGCTCACCTCATGGCGCCTCATTGCTCACCTCATGGCGCCTCATTGCTCACCTCATGGCGCCTCATTGCTCACCTCATGGCGCCTCATTGCTCACCTCATGGCGCCTCATTGCTCACCGCATGGCGCCTCATTGCTCACCTCATGGCGCCTCATTGCTCACCTCATGGCGCCTCATTGCTCACCTCATGGTGCCGCATTGCTCACCTCATGGCGCCTCATTGCTCACCTCATGGTGCCTCATTGCTCACCTCATGGCGCCTCATTGCTCACCTCATGGCGCCTCATTGCTCACCTCATGGCGCCTCATTGCTTACCTCATGGCGCCTCATTGCTCACCTCATGGCGCCTCATTGCTCACCTCATGGCGCCTCATTTCTAATCTCATGGCGCCTCATTTTTCTAATCTCATGACGCCTCATTGCTCACCTCATGGCGCCTCATTGCTCACCTCATGGCGCCTCATTGCTCACCTCATGGCGCCTCATTGCTCACCTCATGGCACCTCATTGCTAATCTCATGGCGCCTCATTTCTAATCTCATGGCGCCTCATTTCTAATCTCATAGCACCTCATTTCTAATCTCATGGCGCCTCATTTCTAATCTCATGGCGCCTCATTGCTAATCTCATGGCGCCTCATTGCTAATCTCATGGCACCTCATTGCCCACCTCATGGCGCCTCATTTCTAATCTCATGGCGCCTCATTTTTCTAATCTCATGACGCCTCATTGCTCACCTCATGGCGCCTCATTGCTCACCTCATGGCGCCTCATTGCTCACCTCATGGCGCCTCATTGCTCACCTCATGGCACCTCATTGCTAATCTCATGGCGCCTCATTTCTAATCTCATGGCGCCTCATTTCTAATCTCATAGCACCTCATTTCTAATCTCATGGCGCCTCATTTCTAATCTCATGGCGCCTCATTGCTAATCTCATGGCGCCTCATTTCTAATCTCATGGCGCCTCATTTTTCTAATCTCATGACGCCTCATTGCTCACCTCATGGCGCCTCATTGCTCACCTCATGGCACCTCATTGCTCACCTCATGGCGCCTCATTGCTCACCTCATGGCGCCTCATTGTTCACCTTATGGCACCTCATTGCTCACCTCATGGCACCTCATTGCTCACCTCACGGCGCCTCATTGCTCACCTCATGGCACCTCATTGCTCACCTCATGGCGCCTCATTGTTCACCTTATGGCGCCTCATTGCTCACCTCATGGCACCTCATTGCTCACCTCATGGCGCCTCATTGTTCACCTTATGGCGCCTCATTGCTCACCTCATGGCACCTCATTGTTCACCTTATGGCACCTCATTGCTCATCTCATGGGGCCTCATTTTTCTAATCTCATGACGCCTCATTGCTCACCTCATTTCGCTTTATAGTACCAATTTGAGCATCAGAAACTATGGCAGAGAATTCGAGCTCACCCAAGTCTGTGGCGCTCGCCTCGTCTCTGAAGGCCACCTGAAGTGGCACCAGCCACAGGATGAGAAATGGCTCATAGCTGCGGTCGTACACGTACAGCACGTTGAGAACTCGAACAGCCTCAGTGAGGAACAGAGAATTGTTGAGCTCCTTTGTGGCGCTGGTATTTTCGTATGTCTGTAAATGGGATTGTATATGGTGAGGACGATCAATAAACACAAAAAATAAACTAAGCCAAACCCGAAATCAACTAACCCGCACCCGAACTCAACTAACCCACACCCGAACTCAACTAACCCACACCCGAACTCAACTAACCCACACCCGAAATCAACTAACCCACACCCGAAATCAACTAACCCACACCCGAAATCAACTAACCCACACCCGAAATCAACTAACCCACACCCGGAATCAACTAACCCACACCCGAAATCAACTAACCCACACCCGGAATCAACTAACCCACACCCGGAATCAACTAACCCACACCCGAAATCAACTAACCCACATCCGAAATCAACTAAGAACCCAAAATAACTTCAGATAGATTCCCCAAAGGACCAGAGGTACTTGACCAGCAACTCTCGACTTTAGATCGCCGCCCCTTATTCTGATCGAGGCTGTGCATATTCAGAGAAAACTTTTTTGAAGAAAATGGAAATCCGCATCAACCTCCAGGCCCTTCTAAAAGGGGGATTTCAAAGCACCTTATCAGACAGCTTCATCCCCGATAGCAGACAAAATTGCGCAACGAAATTGTCTCCTACCAAGCCGAAATCCCATGGGAAAATATTACCTGTCAGGCATGCGTCCACGACCTGACTGATCCCCGCGTCTTTTTGGGATCAGACAGAGGAGCATCAAGAAGTGGACAGAGAGGTAAGGACCGAGGCTTGCCTATTGGAGTTTTACATTTTGCAAAAGCGAGAGAGAAGACAGATAGATAAGGATTAGAAAATAATAAACAATTTCCAGAGGTTTGGGATTATCAAGAATGCAGAAAATGGCTGTGATGTCGAATCGGGAAGTGATAACGCGAAAATACAAACTGGAGAGGGAAGCGGAAGGGACAGATTGCGAAGGTCTGCGCAGATTAATGTTATTGATGTTATAGTATAGGTCAAATAGGGGGAGGTGTAGAGAAGAGAGGGTAGTTTAGATAAGGAGTGGGAAAAAGGGAAGAGGAGGGGACAAGGGGAGAAGAGATAAATTGAATTGAAGAGAGGGGTGAGAAGTGAAAGGAGAGAGAAATAAACGAGGATAAGGGTAGACGGAGAAGCTGATAGGAGAGGAGACGAGAAGAGAGGGGAGAGTTGAGAGGTGAGAGAGGAGAGGTGAGAGAGGAGAGGTGAGGGAGGAGAGCGGAGAGGTGAGAGAGGAGAGGTGAGAGAGGAGAGGTGAGGGAGGAGAGCGGAGAGGTGAGAGAGGAGAGTTGAGAGGCGAGAGAGGAGAGGTGAGAGAGGAGAGGGGAGAAGTGAGAGTTGAGAGGTGATAGAGGAGAGGTGAGGGAAGAAAAGTGAGAGAGAAGTGAGAGAGGAGAGGTGAGAGGGGAGAGGGGAGAGAGGAGAGGGAGAGAGGAGAGATGATAGAGGAGAGGTGAGAGAGGAGAGGCGAGAGAGGAGAGGGGAAAGAGGAGAGGTGAGAGGGGAGAGGGGAGAGAGGAGAGGGGAGAGAGGAGAGGTGAGAGAGGAGAGGCGAGAGAGTAGAGGGGAGAGGTGAGAAGGAGTATAAAAATGTTAAGTTTAGGAGGAAAGAGGGTGAGAGATGAGCAATATAGATTGGTATAAGAGTAAGGGGGAGAGGAGATAGTAGATCATAGAGGTTAAGAGAGATCAGTTCATATCAGGTTTAAAATTAAAATTATTATTATTAATATAATAATTATAACGGAGTATATCGGACACATCTGCAGAGGAGAAAGGCGAAATGCGAGAAAACAGTAAATTAGGAAAGTTGGGTCCAAAATGAGATTTCTAGTTCGAATCAGCTGCACCGAATCGAATTTTATTAATCAAAGAGAAGCAATACTATATAGAAATAGAGCCTCCATCACTTCTTCATCAGTCATTCCAGCCTCCCCAGACTCCGAACCTCAATAACTGCATTCTCCAGAAGGTTGTTGATCGGCGATTGAGTTGCCCGTTTAATTTTCAGCTCGCCGACGCCCCTAGCAACCGTTTTGCCGAATCGTTCGCGAAAGAAGCGCTCCACATTCCTGAAAAGAATTGGGACAAATGTTCGGCTTTAAATTGAACGTTTAGTTGGCTTTGGCGCAATCAATCTAGGTGGGGTAAGGACAGCCTCCTCCATCATGAAATGCACTTTTCAAGGGAATTGGTCTTGGCACAAGCAGTTGACAAATTGGTCACGCGGCTCGGTGGCTCCCGTGACTCCCCGCCTGGACTGGAAGCGGAGTTTCACTTCCACTGTTTGCAGCGTAGAGATCATTGGCTGCTTTTGAACAGGCCTAGACAGGATTTTGTATCATCGGGGCGCCAGCACCAGGGGCGCCAGCACCAGGGGCGCCAGCACCAGGGGCGCCAGCACCAGGGGCGCCAGCACCAGGGGCGCCAGCACCAGGGGCGCCAGCACCAGGGGCGCCAGCACCAGGGGCGCCAGCACCAGGGGCGCCAGCACCAGGGGCGCCAGCACCAGGAGCGCCAGCACCAGTGGCGCCAGCACCAGTGGCGCCAGCACCAGTGGCGCCAGCACCAGTGGCGCCAGCACCAGGGGCGCCAGCACCAGGGGCGCCAGCACCAGGGGCGCCAGCACCAGGGGCGCCAGCACCAGGGGCGCCAGCACCAGGGGCGCCAGCACCAGGGGCGCCAGCACCAGGGGCGCCAGCACCAGGGGCGCCAGCACCAGGGGCGCCAGCACCAGGGGCGCCAGCACCAGGGGCGCCAGCACCAGGGGCGCCAGCACCAGGGGCGCCAGCACCAGGGGTGCCAGCACCAGGAGCGCCAGCACCAGGGGCGCCAGCACATAAGAGCATCCATGCAAACGACAACAAAAACGTTAATAAATGCAAAGTTTAGCAGGGTCCATTCGTTTAGCGGTCCATGGTGGTCACCCGTTTCCCAACGCAATTTCTAAATTCCCTCGGAGGAATGAGAATGAGAATTCGCTCACTTCAATATCCCCCGTCCCCCCAGAAACCAGCCTAAAAGTACTTCATTTGCGACTTGTTCTTCTCCTATAAATGCAAAGATCAATAAATGAAAACTGAACTGAGTGTAGAATTGAATAGTTGCCATTTTGAATTGCCAATTCTTACGGGCACTAGAGACGGACAGCACAGTTTTAATTAATTAAAAACCCGGACAGCAGGGTGAGCAGTCAGTCACGATGCATCCACATTTGGAAGCTAATTAAAATTACAGTCACGGAGTGGAACAAGCGCCTACGTGTATATCCGTCCCGGAACTATCAAACATCCTTATACAGCACATATGATTAGGGTTTAAACTTACGGAATCCACCCTAATCCACAGAATAGTCTACGAGATGTTTCATAAGTATTAGACTCACCTCTGGATCTAAGCCACGCCACCCCAGGCCATAGACATCAGGCTCATAA
The DNA here is from genome assembly GCA_002269645.1 of Macrostomum lignano. Taxonomy (NCBI): domain Eukaryota; kingdom Metazoa; phylum Platyhelminthes; family Macrostomidae; genus Macrostomum; species Macrostomum lignano. The sequence continues at coordinate 72,052 of NIVC01000063.1, read as the reverse complement.
AGCCAAGCCACCCAGGCCATAGACATCAGGCTCATAAAGCCAAGCCACCCAGGCCATAGACATCAGGCTCATAAAGCCACGCCACCACAGGCCATAGACATCAGGCTCATAAAGCAAAGCCACCCAGGCCATAGACATCAGGCTCATAAAGCCACAGCCCAATTAAAGCCACTCCACCCAGGCCATAGACATCAGGCTCATAAAGCCACATCCATCTAAGGCACGCCACCCAAGCCATAGACATCAGGCTCGTAAAGCCACATCCATCTAAGGCACGTCACCCACGCCATAGACATCAGGCTCATAAAGCCACACCCATCTAAGGCACGCCACCCAGGCCATAGACATCAAGCTTGAGCAAGGGCCCACCATTGCCCGCTGCGCTTCCTCTCGGCCTTAAACAGGCCCTCTCGCCACACGAACTGTCGAAGAGCCTGTGGCAGCCGTCTACCCCGGAACCGGTCGCAAAACTCCGCCACCCGATCGGGATTGGAGCGAAGCACAGCCGTTAACGATTCTGCGCAGTGCTCGGCGTGAAAGCTCGAATAAACCGGTGGTCGAGCGTCGTAGGGCTCGTGCGGACCCTTCGGCTGAGAATAATTGGCCGTGTCAGCTGCAAAGGAAAACATTGCTTGAGCGACATTACACTTGAACTTTTCCAACTTTATTACTAATTATTTTTCTTTCCCAAAGCAAGCGACTTGTTTGATCTCGCAGTTTTCAGGTTAAATCATATTGTCCTTTGGGTGAAGTTCGAATTGGGAGTTTCACAAGAGAGAGGGAGAGCCAGCAGTGGGTCATGACAATTCCAAAAAACCATTATTTACTAGGAATAGTGCAGGGAGCAGAGCAGTACCGAAAAACAGACTATAAAGGTGAAGTGCAGAAGAAACCAGTTGCAAATAAAAAAACAGAAAAAGAAGAAGACAAGAGCCATATGGAATTGAGCCTCATTATTCTTAGTTTTTCTGCTTTCAAGCAATAATTAAAGACAGTCGCAGCACTAGAGCTGTTATAAGCCCTTCCCGAGCACAGATTTCTGTAAGTGTGCTGCGTATCCATGCGCCCCCCTGAATCTCCAGTGCGAGCAATTAAGTAAACAGGGGAAACTGCAGAAACTGCAGAAGGTGATGACGAGGCAGCAGTGTTACTTCTACTTTGAGAAGCTGCGTACGTTAGAGCAGGAAAAAAGCCGAGAGAAAAAAGAAGAAACAGAAAAGCAGTGTGAACGGTGTCAGATTCTGCATGAAATGCCCGGCTTGTCAAGGCTCTGCCAAAGGTTCAGTTGTTAAAACAAAACCCTCTCCGACCAGATATCTGCAAAGAACCAATTGCTACGGCAAGCAAGCCCCACCGGAAGTTGAAACCTGTTTAACTCTCTCCATCTCTTTCCTATCCTGTCCCGTGTGCGCTTGCATTCAAGACCTTAGAAAGTGTCTCACTCAGACCCCAATACGTGTGATAGTCGCAGGTGCTGCGGGCACATCACCTCGCTTCAGAATTTCTGCAAGCACTGGCAGGCAAGCAGACAGGCCGGTGGAAGGTGCACATGCACACGATTTTGCTGTCAGTTTAATGCGAATGCCATGAAATTCCCCAGAGAGCCACACAGTATGTGCCTGCATTTGCGCTGCAAGCTGCGGGCCGCTTGGTCCCGGTTGGTTAGGCTGCTATAACTGTTGTTGCATTGGAATCGCACGAAAGAACACCCCCACCGCCGCCATCAAGGTACCGCGACCGTCCCCCCCCATGTCGGCCACCTCCCGCCACTCACTCTCTCTTTCCACTTCTCTAAAGCTTTAGCATCAACCTTTCGTTCCTTCCTTTCCCAAAAAAAATCGAGACAAAAACAGACGCCCAACGGAGCGGGAGAGATAGAAAGAGAGCTCATAGAGAGGAGACTCAACTGCGTCACACTGATCACATCGCAACAGATAGAATTAATAGAGGAAGAGAAGTACCTGGTAACTACGCTCGTATATATAATTGATAAGTAGGCCGCTGGGAACAAAAACTCCCCTCTCCTCATCTCATATCCACCTGCCTTTCCCT